>SSSI01004262.1:0-20683 GCA_004796505.1 Oryzaephilus surinamensis | reverse complement strand
GGGTGTTCAATTTTTAAGTTTTTTCAATATCTTTAACACCCCTTATCTCGAAAATGGTGCTATTTTTGACACATGTTTATATGAAGTTTTTGTCTTAAAATAACTCAAAGATTTATTTCTTGAAGTTATAGCACATACTTATTAGCTACCTTGTATCTAATTTTTTCATAAATGATTTTATTTATGACACTTTTTCTTTTATTTTGGATTTTTTTCGAAAACGGTACATTTCAACAAAAAATTTGTAGATACATAAAACATTCCTAATTAAATTAGCTATCAAATGAAGGTATTATATCTAAATGGGATAAAAACAAAAGTTGTTAAGGTGTGTTCCTACCCCCTCCAGCAAAACTATTAGAAGGGGGTGGCCAATTTTTTTAAAATTCTACACGAAGATGTGTAACAATAAACTACAATTTTGTGCAAACTTTCATTTTGATATCTACAGTATTTATTAAAATATTAAAAAAAAATCTTAATTTTTCAGAAACTTTAACACCATGTAGGTATCTCAGAAACCGTGCCATTTCGGACATGTGTTTATATGCACTTTTCTTCTTAAAATGTACTCAGGACTCACCCCCTGAAGTATTTGACACTTATTCTGGAACACCCTGTATTTACATAAGTGTGTGCTTTATCAAATTTATTTTTGCAAAACATTATTACTTAATTAGTTTATAACTACTTGCTGAAACACACATATAATACATAAATATATTCAAGGGTTTCCAACATGCATTGAATTAGTGGTTTTTGCAAAATTTCTGATAATATTTATTTTGAAACTATTTTTTAAATTTTATTTGTATATAAACAAGTAATGAATGAGTTGATAAAACAGAAAAATTTGTATAGGTCATGCTATAGGTTCAACTTTACGCAAAATTAAAATTATTTATCATTTTACAAAACTTATCTCGTCTAACGACAAATTAAATATATTTATTGTTATGCTAATGTCTCATTAATTAAACGAATTCAGTCACAACTTTATTATGAATCTAGTATTTATTTCCTTATTTTTAAAATACTGACGTTATTATACTATTTCTTAATGACTGATGTTGCATCATATAATCTTTACGAAAAAAAAAAAAAAAACACATAAAATTAGCAAATAATAAACTGAAAAATATATAATACTTTTCTGACGTAATAATCAGGATGTTTCTAAACAGATTTCGTATGATACTTTGCTGAAAATCATAATATTTTGGCAAAAATCTTGGAATTTTTAGAAATAAATTTAAGATACTGACTTCGTCATAACGTAATTAAATATCTGCAAAGGCAAATAACGATAAACAAGATTAATTAAACTGTTAAAATTGATAGTATAAAGGACATTCTTATAAAGTTATGTAACAGAACTGGAATAAGGCAGAAACTAGATTTTATAAAAATTTAGATAGACAATGACCAAAATAATGACCGCAATTGTGCATTGATAACCCTAACATGATCAAATTAGGGAAAAAATTCAAAAAAGTATTAAAATAGAACACACTCCTATCTTGTACATTCTTAGATACTTTTCTGTCCTAGTATGTATAATACAAGTTTTGATTTTTCAAAAAATGTATTGATTAAATGTTATATAAATTTGTAATTGGCAAATTAGATTATTTAGAATTTAATCTAACACACTCCACAGCAAAAAAACTACATACCCACAATACTTACATGTTGATCATTTTTGTGTACGTTGCATCATCTTATGTTCGCTTGGGGTATTGGGTACTCTAGCTATATTCTATATTGTATATAAATGATTCAAAATTTTAAATTCTCTTAAATTTTGTGCAATTAGATAAGTATGTATATGTATTTCTAAAAGAAAATAATATATATCTGTCAAAAAATGCGAATACATATTATTTGATAAATTTTTAAATTTTATGAAACGTCAGAGCTTTTTCTTCTCCAAAATGATAGAACTGCCTAAACAAATAAATCTTTGTATACTGTATATATTTATATCAAAATTGTATACAGAATCCGGTTAAAAGTGGAAAAACTATAAGTTATAAAAATCATTGCACTTGTTAGATAACCCCTGTTTCAATCAACGCTTTATTATTTATAGATTGAAAAAAAATGAAGAAGTCGTCCGTATATCTGAAAAAAATATATTAAATTCCTTGTTATGACTAAACCATAAACAAAGCCCTAAGTGTTAGTGATATTTGTGTAATTGTGTGTAATTAAAAATACATATTAAATTTAAAAACCTCCCTCTCTATATTTACCAAAGAATAATAGGGGAGAAGTATATTTAAACTTGTGAAACGAGTCAGTTTCCTGTATTATGATACAGCATCAACAAAGAGGGTGAAAATGTGGTGCGATAGATGGAAACACCAACTTCACCACCATTCTTAGCAAAATTTAAAAATAAATATGTTTATTATTATCACATTTTAAATGATAATCAAATTAGCATTACTGATAGAATGATATTGTATTATGCTTTTATTTAAAAGATTAATTGATGAGAACCAATTAAGGCTCGTCTTACGTCTACACTCTACACCGCTTTTAGTAGTTGTTTTAACCCTTTGGTTTGTTGTCTTTCAAGTTGAACCAATTCAACGTTTTGACTGACCAATTGTAGAAGACAAACTTCCACAGAATGGTAATTGACAGAATTTTAAAGACTGAACAGGATTGGCCCAGTTTTTTGCGACTAAAAATAGACAATTTTGTTTTATTATATATGAACTAAAAGCTAACACAGATTACGGACTAATTATATTAAAGACTTAAGAGTGTGTGTAAACGAGCCTTTAGACTTTTACGTACTTGAAAAACTATTAAAAAGTCTAAAAATTTCATTAAAATAATAAAATTTGTACAGTAGAAGTTTTATTGTCGCCCAATTTTCCATTATTTAGCCTCGTTTTACTCTGAATACAATTTAGCAAGTTATTATAAAAAGTAATTGAATAAAAATCATTTCATGTTTCGTAACAAATGTTACGTTGTCAAATTCAATAACACAATTCAACATCATATTTGTAAAACAAACCTAATTGTGTTCAAAAAATCATTACAAAACCAGCCCGAGGGATCGAAAAATGTAGCAAATGTTTTTATAATACACACATAAACGCGAGTAGGTACAATACAAAACACATCAGAAGAGGAGGACACATTCATATAATGACGATGATGATGATGATGATGATGATGTTGATCTCTTTCCACACATACACATTCTTTGGCAGGGTCGACTACAACAACAAGGGTGATAATTCTGATGAAAGGGAAGGCAATGACATATCGGTGTTTACAAAACTCGAATCACCCAAATCGTTTATGCTGTAATATGTAACAGGGGACTAACGTATTTAATTGACTCCTCTTTGAATAGGGGAATACTCAATAAACGTGTATATAAACGATTTTTCATCTTTATTTTATTACAACTCCCATTTGTTTGGAAACGAATAAATCGAATTGAAATAAGTGTAATATTTTTTAAACGAAATTATTATTAGTTCCTATTAATGCTGAAATTGGAAATATGAAAAACGCTATATACATATATGAAATTTTCTGTAATAATTCGTTAATTCAATAAGGATAATTAAAATCCTAAGAGTAAATTAAAAGATGGTGATGGAGTTTTCAACGCATCACTAAATGGAATTGAAAATCTGCTTTCAATTCGCGTCTCATTTCCAAATTTAACGGAAATAATCGTTCTTATTATGTAACAGCTTTTTTTACTCATTTTAAACTTTTTTTAAAAGCATTTTACGTTTACGGTTGGACGATATTTTCGTTCAAAGATTTATACATGTAAAACTATTAGGAGTATTTTCGATTTTAGTTTTAAAATACAAATACACATCAAAATAATTTACCTATAACTGAAAATGTTTCAACAAGTTCACAAGGTTTTGTGTGTGATAAATATGGAACAAGGGCCATTATCAGATTATTTTTCTTACATAATTATTTTGACTTAGAAAAACAAAAATTGTTAACGACTAACGAAATTATGCAAAATTAATTCAGTATGACAAGATCGTAGTTCAAAACATCGATATTAAATGTGAATCAAATTTGAATTAGTGTACCTAAGTGAATTTTGTCAAGGGGAGAGTGGATAATTTTATTATTTCTCGGACCACATACACATATACCAATGAACTTTATATTATTCAGTGCTTGAATCAACCCTTTTTCCAATAACCTGCATATGCACACACATTGAAACAAAGTTTATGACTTCTAAATCTAATCTAGTCTTTATCAGCAAATTTTGTACATACAAATTCATAATTTCACTACAAAATTTAATTCAAGGTAAGTAAATAAAAAACTACACATCAGCTAATAATTCGTGCATTCTGTTGTGATGCAAGCCCGTTAATAATCGCTCATAATCTTCATAAAACCATTACAAGAGCGTAAAATCGTTTCATCTAAACAACGTTTATGAAAAGTTCATAATAAATGCATTCATACTATACCTATACTCTGTACAATTTTTTACCTGATAATCTTTTGTATTAGAAGCAATAAGCATATAAACATTTACAAACACACCATAAAAATTGACAGTGATGAAAAGAATCTTTTTTTCTGGATTTTATGCGGCTCTATTGGTGAGAAATGTGAATCATGTCTGTTGGTTTTGCACAACAGGGCACTTATTGGTAGGCGCGTCGAACTGTAAGTAATTCTTCTCACCTTTACACAATTAAAGCTCTTCATCTATTTATAAATATCGGCTGCTACAGTTTAGTGCAGTGTCAACTCGTGCACTAAATTGCAAATCCACTCATGGATCGTAACAAAACTGTGAAAAATATACGTGCGTTAGTAAGATTTCATCTTCAATAGGTATATAAATATTAAATGGAAAGAAAGTAAACAGTGATGGTTTTATGTAATAGTTAAATATTTATTTTAAAGGTATAAGGGCTCGGTTACGCCACTGGTGTCTTTTCAACCACTAAAAACCAGCCCCCAATACACCTCATTAGTGAGATTAAGGCATAGAAATAGAGAAAGCTTTTGCGGTGAAGTGGTAATTCTGTCACATACATACACACAGTGTATTATACAGGAAAGCAGTATTGTTACCTAAAGAATAGCTCAAAGCGGTCAAATACAAATGTAAACAATAGGTTTGAGGCGCCGATTAACCCCAGGGGTCCGATTTAACTTTTCCTCCCCTATATATATCGTAAATATAACACGCTTGTAAACTAGTTATACCCTTATATCATTAAATTTTTTCAATAAGTTACATTATGAGTTTTCCTTGTTTAGAGCAAAACAATTTAGATTTTTTTGTTATCTAACGCTCTCATCTTCACAGACCTTTATATACAGCGAGTTCCAGAATAATCTCAGAATGTTTTACAGGATGGTTTCATATGAGTCCCGGGTTCATATCAGGAAGAAAGGCTGTGTTTCTTTTAGATATTCGTTAATAGACTAATTTCATAAAAAAATTTACAAAAGAGTCTGTTAGACTTATTTTTTTAAGATTTTTTTGTTCAAATTTGATATTTTTCAGAAAAATGCAGATATTATGAAGTGTCATAAGAAAAACCATTTATCAGTAGGTATGTTTACTATTATGTATTACATTTTATGATAATTTTAAAACATTGGAAAGAATTTCGCAAAATTCATAATAGTTATCTAATAATATAGTTACTATTTATTTAAGACACGTTTGTAATTTTCTCGAAAACAGCCCATTTAGACAAAAAATATTCAGATATATAAAAGCTTCCGTTTTAAATTTTGTATCAAATGCTGTTTGTAAAATATAAGAATTCCTCTGGTGCAATAAAACTTATAAGTTATTTATGATTATGACCTTCGTTAAAGCAATACAAAAATGTAAATAAACAGAAAGCACTAAACCTGATATTAAGGGACGGTAAATAATTTTAAGGAATATATTTAATTCGCCTAAGAAGCACTATAAGTTCGAGGAAAGAATTCTTAATTACACTTTAATTAAACCCACCCCAAATTCATAATGATGAATTACGACCTGAAAGGTAGGTACGCTTATATTTTACAGACTAACAGTAGAATACCTAAGTAGTAGATTTTTTAGGAAAATTTCATTTTAATAATTAAAGTATTTCGGAAATATTTACATATACGGGTATAATTAATACCCTGCATCCTGCATCTCGTAAATGATTCAGTTTTGGATTATATAGGGTTTCTCCTTTAGTAACAATTCAATCAGGAATCACCCTGTAAAATACGGTATTCTGACACATGTGCATATGCATGTATGTATTTAGGTACTAAGTATTTAGTTTATAAATTGCAACAAAAACTTCTTTAACAAAACAAATTATACAATATATAATGACAATAATGTCAGATATCATTTGCACTGCCTCAATAAATGTTTAAGCAGTCCAATTATTATGATTTAATTCCAACTATCATCAGAGATGAAATACCCCTTATATTGCACGTACTGTATGTTAATTGAACTACCTCCTGCTGGTTAAATATATAATGACATCTGGCTCAGATACTGATGATAACATTAAAAGAACCTTTTCCGTACAGTGCAAAAACCTTTTCATTTATATATCTATATATATAGTAACAAAAAAACCATTACGGGGGATGTTTCCTGCAATCCCCCATCATCATCATCACAAAATACTATTATTAAACGCCTATCCTTGTAAAATTTTGTTGCAAATTGATTTAATTGCAAGTCATCCATATGGCAACCACATCACAAAAAATTGATTATATTGTTATATGTATAAAAACTTTTTTATCAAATGGATTTATTTGACGTAAAAAACTTTAGGACCTATTTAATATTTTATTTATGTATTTAATCCATTTTCATCCATCAATATCGTTTTATCAGGTAAAAATTGTTTAGTTATTCCATTTCTTAGAAACACCTTCAATATAAATGTATACATATATGTATGAAAAAAGCAACAACCCCTTTTAAATTTCTATTAGGGTAGATTTGTGTCGATGTGATAAAATGGACAGATAACGATTTAGGAATTAGTTTAAAAGTTTTTAAACAGTTTTTCTATGCAATCAGGAACATCAACCACTTTAGGTAATGGGAGCAGATTGGCACGCATCACGCGTTGCCGTTATTTGCTTATTATTGTTATTCGATCTGATTTCGATAAAATGTTCAGATAATGATAATGATACTCCACAAATATAATGATATACTGTAATAAATAATAATGCCACTACATACTATTATTGTTTGGATGTTAATTTTGTTTATTGGACATTGTATTTTAAACATATTTTAATTGTTACAGAATATTTATTCAAAAAAATTGAATTGTAACAAAAATATATAAATGAATAGGTAATTGTATTTAACCATATAGAATTGTATTTGGGAAAATCTAAGCCCTTATCATCAGAAATAATCTAGGTATTCATTGAACTATTGTTGATTTCCCGTGCCATTGAACCAATTGTATGATTTACAATACAAAAACAACCAATAAAAATATAAGAATACATATATGTGCACATTGTACCTAGTTACAATTTGTAATAATAGTCTTAACAGATTTGATCTTATCTAGAGAAGCTTTTTTTGGGAGAGCGCTTCATTTTTCCAACAGAATATTATAAGTTTACAGATTGATGGTGGCGGCGGTGGCCTTAAAGCGTAAGTAAACCGCAATGTCAGTGATTGAATTATGGAGCCCGATAATGATTGGAAGTAACCACACTCATATGACACATACATGTAGAAAGAGAGCATTTTTGCGTTACCTAATACCGTCGCCTCGCCACTAACACCGTCACCACCTGCAACAGCAGCACCCTCACCACCACCACCGCAACCACCATCATCATCAATGTTGCCGGAATATGTTAGAGGGAAAGAGAAGGAAATTTCTCCTACACGCCTACATTTTCAACAAAGCAAAAACCAATTACCAATCAACGCATAAAAACCAATTCATTTCATTATTGAATTTTGTATTGTTTGTAACGAAATTAAATGTCAATACAATGGTTTTGATTATGATGTAGCAATGTTGCAATGTTCGTAGAGTTAAAGGAGGTAAAATAAAATGAAAATATAATATAATATACGAAATATAATTATAAATTAGAATAATGAAACGTGGAACATTTGTTACGTCGTTGCTGATGTTAAATTAAAAACAATAATAATATAATAGCCATGATTTAAATAACATCAAAGGTCAGAATGAAAATGATTAATGAAAATTAACTTTATTTAATTATAAAGCACATAAACACAATAGTAGAGTACTGAGTAGTACAGTCCTAAACATAACTAATCAATGTCATTAGTAGAGATCAAATAGACTGGCTCTCTAGTGTATTTGTACACATTTGTATATATCTACTATCATTCATTTAATATATACATATATGTATATATACTTATACATACGTTAAACATTTCGAGTTTCCAATAGAGAGCTTCATGACGCCATAATGAAACTAAATTGTTTAAATGTTGGTAACACAAATATTGAAGCGCTGTAAACCGATTTAATTTCCGGCAACCCGGCCGCATGACTATGGTAATTAGCATGTGCAGGTGGATGGATATGCCCGTCCGCACCAAATAGATTTCAACCCAACCAAACCAACCCCCACAACCACCCCACATATCACATCCCTGCGGCACACAAACGTAGAACTAATCATGACTGCCACCGCAGTTAGACTCCATTATTTACTCAACTGTTACCATTGATTACTTCTGATTGAAAATAACTACACGTACCTTCGATATTTGCAGCTAATTTCTGCGATCAAATTATGTTTTATCAATTTTTACCTGTACTTTCCTATAAAGTTTCAAAATTTCATGTTATTTTTGACATTTATTTTTTTTTTATTATTTTGTACAGAAATAAGGAAAGTATATGCTCGTATATTGTAGCATCCTGGTCACGGCACGGCTGCACCGATTAAAAGAATATTACATAGTAATTCATAGTAAAGTTTAAATATAATTGATTTATAATAATATTACAGTTTCAAAATTCAAGGTTTCTTTATTTTTCGCATTTATTTTGGTAATTGTATTATTTTATATCTATTAAACTAAATTTCTTTTCATCCTGGTCACGGCACCGCAAGCTATTAGATAGGCATTGTTCAAGGTATTAATTTTAGATAATTGATTAATAACAATGTTGTACACATATTTGAGATTTGCACCCCATGTGGATTTCTGTTTAAAAAATTCAGCTTAAAAATAAAATAGTTCATGTGTAAAAGGGGCGTAGGTACTCGAAAAGGTGTTAAATTATAAAAAGAAAAATCACCACCATTACTGTCATTATAATTTCTAATCCTCTATTTATACCAAAACATAGTGTATTGTTATGACCTGGAAACTTCATCATAATTCTAACAACTTTCCCATTTACACCTCGATACTATAACAACAATACTCTCTTCAAAATATAATGCGAAATATATATAAAACCAGTATATAATATGAATGTATGAAATATAATAATGAGCCAAACCACTGAATCAACAAAAACCCATAAGCTTTGTTAAGTATATAATATGCTTGTTTTCCATTGTGGTCAACTTGAAAAGAGCACAAAAACGACATACCGCACCACACCGTTGTTACAACTAATAGTGTCATCTCACATATTATTCACCAAAAACGCTGTTTGAGGGGTCGGTAGATTGCATTTCAACAGTCTTGCATTCCATCATATTTACAGTATCTTTACCGGATCTCTATTAAAGTATACGTAGGTATGTATATATATTTTTGCAACAAATCTAAAGCACTGGGCGGCTTATAGCGGCCATGCCTTGTATTTTCCACAAAAACTCTTACAATTGGAATACGCTTTTATGTTACTGAATAGTTTGTTTACAGTTTCGCATGATTCCCTGTAGCGAATACGGCCCGTGTCACATTTTTGAATATTATTTGGATTACAACAATACAACTTCCTCTTCTTTTCTCTCTCTCTAGTCATTTGATTTGAGAATTTTGAAAATGCACTGTTTTGGGTCTACAGTACTTATAACAAAAAAATTATAATTTGCTTGTGAATGAAATTATAAATCACTATTAATTCATAAAAAATTGAGTTAATTAGCTCTACAAATATAACTTTATTACAAGAAATAAAAAAATTATGGCCCCATACAGCATGGGCACATAATATGTATTATTGTCTATGATTTTACGCAAAACACGAATACACATGTACCTACATATACATATGTATATGGAATAAAAGTCGTTGATAAAATAATAATAAAACAGAGAGTTAGAAGAGAGACAGTAACAATGTGCCAATTTGGGCTTAAACGGCCCATTGTAGTCGAAAATATAATAAAAGCATTTTTATAGCAGCTCCCATCTGGCGTCCTATCTTGAAACTAATCATATTATATACTCCATTTTTGAAAAGCCCTGCCTCCAGCATACAATTCAATTTAAAAGTCATTTGTACTATGCACGAATATTGTTAGCATCGTTAATAATAATAATAATTTCATTTAGTACTCAGAATATAAAAGAAGATTAGATGGCGTCTCTTGGCGTCGTCGTTGTCACATAATTTAAAGAAAATATATATAACAAGACAGAAACGGGAAGAGGAGAAAGAAAAAAGTGAATATATAAATGCATTTATAATGCCGCGCTATAGAGAACCGGAACAATTTTCATAATTTTTAACACCTTAAAGGAAATAATGAGAAAAGGCAAAATTAGGGTGTAAAATAAAGCGGCTCAGTGAATTCACATTAGAAATTTTTTTGGGAAACGTCCAGAATTTTAATTCTAAAAACTTTTGACTATTTATATATAATAAAGTGCTAATTAGCTTAGATATAAGATAATTAGTTCATGTATGCTTATCGTAATTTTTGTATGGAATTTACAAATATCCCTCCCCAATCCAGTTAATTGCTTATTTAAATGGCTTTATTCAACAATAATTACAGAAAATATAAATGTTGGTTGTTAGAGAATTTAATAGAAATAACAAATCCAATAACGAGCTAATAGTTGCATCTTGAATAAACTAGGCAGCTGTCAGAGTAGACGTCGTTCAATTCAGCCAACGGTCGTCCAAATAACGTAGTTGAGCGTCTCCGCCGTACCGCCACCAACCCCTTGAAAACAAGTAGCAATAGCACTTTACTCAACTTAATTCTCGTCTATTGACACCAATTTGAAGCCTTTTACACCGTAAAATTTACAGCACAGAGCTTATTAGAGTTGGCGGGCATCCACACATTTTGCCTTGTCGTCGACCCTCTACATTCTACCCCTCTGCATCGGACTCCATGATGGATAGCCGGCCAGTTTTATTGGTGGAGTCTAACAACTGCACGCCCCTAAAAACCGCCCCCAGGTATCGAAGCGTGGCGGCTAACGTCAGTCAGTTAAAGACGTGCGATGGATTCAGACCGTTGTGAAGACACCTCTAGTATGCTTAACTACGGATTGGATGTTAAACCGATGAGGATGGTGGCCAGTCCGAATAGTGGTCCCAGGCATACAATTGACAATATTTTGGGACTTGTGAGGAAAGAAGAAAATGATCGAGCCGAAAGGGCACATACGCCGGGAAATGGGGAAAGTGCTGGTAAGAATTTATTTACAATATTCATTATTTATTCATTTCTACATTACTCAACGTCAGCGTTTACCCTTTTATAATGTGGTGTCTTTTTTAACGTATTAGTGATTTACGTAGTTTAAATGTTAATTCTTCACACATCAGTATAGGTAATGTGTTGTACTTATAAAAATATTTCAAGATTTTGTAAAATCCTTTAAAAAATTTTTATTACCTACATCTGTACCATACGGAATATGTAGTTAAATTATTAACAGATTAACGGCTGGTCATAGAACACTTTGTTTTACAATTTACTTCAGTTGATTAATTAATTTAAAATAATTTCATGCAGGTTTGTTTATAAATAGGAGTATGTACCTAATAAGTATACCTACTGCATATATTAACTATAAAAAACAGTGAAAACAGTGCGATTTGATTTAGATTATACCTATTCATATATGTATATACCTACGCTACATATCACCATATCAGTAACAAGATTTTTATTCTGTACCACAAGCACATTTTATATTAACAATACCTGATTCTTTCTGCATGCGGATCAAGTTCAATAATTACCTGATTTTTTGTTTGATAAAAATCATTAATTTAGGTAGGTACATCATTTTTCGTAATGGACCTTCAAATATTATTAGATTAAAAAATGTAAGCTTCGGAAACTAAATCATTTCTATTTTATATTGAAACGTTTTTTAAGAAAATTATAAAAGAATAGTCGACAAACCAATTGTTTTTAGAACTGCTGAATTGTTATTATCCGTTTACATATTTAGAGTACCTACATTGTTATATTTTTTTCATTAAAATATATTTTGTTCAAATAAGTGTCTAAATTAATCATATTTTAAAACTACTTTTTGTTTACATAATGCTCAAAATCTAATAAAAAGGATGTTATTAAAATTAGAGTTATAATTATTGTACATGGATCTATCGAATTTTCTCATTTAGTTCACATACCTACAACAAAATACAACTTATTACAGACATTATAATTTATAATATAATGGTATAAATTTTAAGTTTATACCAAAACTGATATATTTATTGTATACCGAAGACCTTCTGAAATTTCTCATTTTTTTTTTTTCATTTGTAGTAATGGAAATGCCTCAAAATTATTCTATTTTGATAAAAAATTATTTAAATGTAAACCGTAGGTAGGTAAACATGTGCATGGTTATTACTTATTAGGTAAGCATCGTCAGTTTAAAAACTTCAAAGCTTCAAAATCAAAAACTTTAAGCCATAAAAAATAATAACAATGTTGATAACGTGCATGCCTAATAAAACCAACTCAAATTATACAAAAAAATCACAAATAAGATGAAAAAATAATTCTTTAGAACACAATATAATATCGGTTAAAATTATGTAAATAATCCTGTTAGCTCGTAAATGTAACCTTAATGAATAGAAATGCAATGCCAATATAGTGGCTAGTTCTGTATTTGGCATTTGGGGTGGGTTAAATTAAAAGTGAAATTAAGAATTGTTTACACACACTGAGTGCTTTTTAGACGAATTAGATATTTCTTAAACTTATTTTTACCATTTATTTCCGGTTTGAGCTTAAATTTTGAAAAAGTTGAGCTTTAAGTACACTCTATAGTAAATTTCTAATAAGTATCACAATTTAACTATATTGTATTGTAACATCGAGCCTTAGTCTATTAATTAATAAGGTCATTGAAACATAAACAAAAAACAACATATCTTGATTTGAAATGAAGTTGAACATATAATATTAAAAAAACTGTAAGTAAGGCGTTATGACGTTGATGGCTAATATAACCGCCTGCTTACCTACCTACTTAATTAACAACTAACACAATAAAAAAGAGAACAGTTGAAACTAATTATATAGTAGATCTTTTTACCATTAAGTGCATAAATAAACTAATTTAATAATTTTATTAGATAAAGGCATGAGAATGAATTTGTTAACATAAAAACTCGTTCACATAATCATAAGTCGTATATAAAATATTATAAAATTCATACGAGTTTATCCTAACATCGCATACAAACAAAAAAACTATATAATAGGTACATATGTACCTTATATTATTGAGTTTCATGTTTTAAATTTACCTTTTATTAGTTTGCATGCCAATATAATAAATAATATTGTTTACATAACGTTCTGTTTGATGTTAATTTAAAAGAAATATTAAAATATATTTGGCTGTGTGTTTTTTATTATTATACTTTTCTGGATTGTTTTTCTATTAAATCAATTTATGGAACACACGATTAAAGTCCCTTTTATTCTATATATTGAAACAACGTACTCAAACACGCAATTAAAGCTCCTTCATCCTATTTGTCAATCTGGTAATCCTATCAAATATAATTCCCTGTCAAGACTGTATAGACGTCAAATTTGGAACTGTTGTCATTAGAAATCACGGACAGTATAGGTACGGTCGGTGTGCTATTTCTCCTAGTAGGACTTGCAATGAAGAGTTATTGTTGTGATGTCATAAGCAATTGACGAAACAATTGTGGAAGTTGCATTTATCCAAACTGTTGCCAAATAGTCCATTGACATTTAATTGTGATTGTATAACCGCCACAATTGATTTCGTCAATGGCGTGAACTGTTACTAAAGCCGAAGATTTCTAAAAATGTAGAAATGTTGACTAAAGTCACATTTATCCAGTTGTGGTGGGAGAAATAGCGCGCCGACCGTACCTATATACTCTCCGTGTATTGAAATTGGTGGAGATGATGAAAATGCCAAACAATTGACAATTTTAAATGTTAAACAAATATTAAATCTGATTGCAAAGTGGATCTTATTGTGATGGCGCTCAGACCTTCTCTATACTATCCGTGATTGGAAATAATATCTATTTGGTGCTTTAATAGAATACAAGCTTTGCTTTATATCTATATTTTCCAACTACATATTTCAATTTTTAGTGTTGTAATTAACATTAATTAGTGGCACAAGTAATAGGATTAAATTAAAAATTAATTTTACATTGTGTTATGTATGTTACTTAACAAAATGTTAATTAATGTGAAACCTAATAATAAAATGCCAATCATTTTTATTTAAACTCCCACGTTTTTCTTTTATATAATGAAGATTGAGTTGAACGCAAAAAAGTTGTAGTTTTTTTGGGCACTACATCTTATTAAAATGTCTGTAATGATTTTAGTTTTTGATTGATTGATATGTGTAGTAAATTAACATTTAAAAGAACTACCGAATAATGGGCCACTCCAATGTTGTATGCACTTATCTGAAATGATGCAGTGAAAAATCCGAATCGACAATGTTGTTAATTTCATTGTTTATATTAATACTATTTTTAATAATAAATGGAAGAGGATAAAAAGTCCATCCAATAACTTAATTATTCACTTCTAAAAACTGGTTTTTACATTAAGCTTTATAGGATATTAAGAAGTAATAACTCAAACATATGTCTAAAGGCGATATTAATCAGACTATTCACTGCTAAGTCACCTTTAATTAATATTAATTTGTTGAAATTCGTTATGAAAATAGTTAAGTAATAATAAATAATAATAACTTTCGATTTTTTTTCATCAGTACATATATAATTTCAATTGCTAACTCTAATATTGATTTATTATTCAAATTAAAATGTTCCCCTAAAAAAGCTCAACATTTTTCGGAAATGAATGGGAAGTCAATTTACAAATAAAATGAGAAACACAACAAAAAAAAATAAGCACACATTTCCATAATTGAAATTATATCTCAGGAAATTTTATATTTATTTTTTATATATACATGTATGCATATAATGCATAATTTCAGTGTCAATTTATTTCTATTGAATAAGTTTTTGTTGTGTGTGGGGGTGAGTTTTTGATCGCGTGTTCATAATCATGTCAACCGTGATACACGACGGTGAGTTTAATGGAACACCACTTAGATTACTTAACTAGATGTTTTTATTTCGATTTAACTAGAAAAGCCGCTAATGCAGCGATGACTTGGTAGGTAATAAGATAGGCCATTACATAATTTCCAGGCCCGTCATTTTATTTCACTTTAATCGAGTTATAACACACATTACATTGTCGATGAAAATTACCTATTCAAACCGAAATATAATCGTTTAGTTGGTTATTTAAGGAAGTTAAACTGGAAAATGTTCTAATTGTTGTTATTGTGTGCATGTTTTATTTGGATTGCATGATTATTGTGCACATATTACCCAGTTTTATGTCAAAGTTAATTTTTTTGAAAAAACCATTGTATTGTAGATATGTATATGTTTCTACAACAATATTAATTTACTTACTACTAATGAGAAGTAAAAAACTAAATAAACTTGTTCAATTATTAAATAGTTGGTGTCGAATTTAAAAAGTAGGACTTTTACAAATATGACAGTCTATAAAAGGTTCTTTTCTGTTCTTAAATATAAAAGTCCTACCTGTTTGTCGTGTTCAAGCTTATGTACTTAAGATAATTGTCTGATTGTAGCGATATGATAAATTAAAACAAGATATTTCGATCTAAAGTGCTTGTAATCATCATACTTTGACTGAATAATATCCATAAATATACTATATAGGTATTATACCTACATTAGTATATAGTACACCCTTTTCAGGCCTTAAAAATACATATCGAATTATCTAGTTCGTGTTAAGGATTTGGACAGACGTGACAGGGCACTTTGTATAATTTTTTATCTCAATTTTTACGCAAAAGCATATTCATATGATAATAAGTTTGGTAAAATTTTTGGTTTAAAATTTCACCTACAGTGATAAAAAATTCTATAAATTATATGAATGTATAATAAAATTCAATGGTGATAAAATCAGTGGTGCCAATCGATGTTAAGTGGCTAATAATGGGGGTGTGGAACTGTGTTGGGGATCGGCTGACCATTTATGTATTTATTATGTTTTAACATTCTTTATTTCACTATAAATAATAGATTAATTAACTATAGTTTTTTGATCATGTCGTTTTAAACAATAGCTAGTTAGGTAAGTATTTTGAAAACACCCTCCAGGGGGTCTTATATACACATGACATGTATATTGTACAATAATAGTCAGACATAATTATGTTTTATTAATTAATCTTGTAATTATTTTCGAAAAATAAAATTAGAGACATTGAAATTGGAAATTCTGGAGAAGCTTGTTTATATCCAACGTCTCTCTTATTAAGTAATTAACACAATTTTGACGTGTACTGATTTTTGTTTAAAAATTTATTCTACCTAACTTACTGACAGTTAATTAATTTATATTAAAATATCCATTAATGATTTTATAATTAGTAGGTACTAAATTTTATTAATAGTCGAAGGCAAAAATATCGATACTGATAAGAATTTTTATAAACAAGTATGTAAGCTCGGTAATAAACTAATAAACCTATTACACGGATTATTTAGAACCGGTCGGTGTGCTAGGTCGCTACCGCTGACGTCACAAGAACTCATTACGTGATTGGTGAAGTAGTAGAATCCCTAGTTTTAAATAAAAGTATTTTTAATAAGGAATAATAATTTGTACTACAAGTTGTTGTATTTACAAAATGCAACAGTATACCTATTTATTTCGAAAAAGGACAATTTTTTGACAATTTTAACAAAAACATAACCAATAAACAAAAATGCTCAACTGTTAAAACGTGAATCTAGTATTAATACTCTTATAACTAATTTACTTGCACCATATTCTTTATATCTTCACTCGATTTTATACTTTTGTCTCTGTTTTTACGAGATAGATGTATTAATATAAAATAGTAAACCATAAATTAAAAACAGTTTACTGTTTATACTAGTGGGGGCGAAAACCATTTTTCGTTTGTTCTTAACTTAAACAATTGATTATTTAATTAGAAACATTGATCCGGTCGTTTTCGTGCAGTCTAATTGCCTTGCATTAATAATAAACACAACAGATTTGCGATAAGACCAGTAATTGTTAATTGCGTTTTTGCATGCATGCGTCTTTCCATTTTTTTTACTGGCCTTTAAATGTCCCCTTGCTTGTTTAACAATGTATAATGTAATCGTCGCAAAAGCGCTATTATACTCTATGGTACCATTTTAAATAAATGGTATTTAAACCGTGTTTGTATATTATATTGGACAATTAAATAAAAACACTTTTTATGCTTTCGACATAAGCTGAAATAATTTTCATGTGCTTCATTAAACTTTAAATCAACAGCACTTTCTTTTAACAAACTAACGAATTACTGAAACTGAATGGTGTTTTTTTTAAATTTGAATTTAAAACGAAATAAATATTAATTACTTTCGATAAACGCATTTTTATCAAAAAAGGTAATTGATTAATTCTATAGCATTGTTTTTACATATTACACGCAAAATTGAAACTATGTTCAAAAAAATTATCTAGGGTTGTACAGGAATTAGATGAATGGCTGTAATTAATTTAGTAAACAGCCTGTGTATAAATGGACTTGTTGTTCATATGATATGCAATTTTTAATTTCTTTCACCCAATTTGCATACACGCGTCATGTGCGATTAATCAGTTTTTTCCTTACGGCATAATATTTAATGTAGGTACATTTTTCTCCTTTTTATTTTTTAATCATGCAAAATACTAATAAATTTTGACCATATAATAAAAGTCACATTAGATTTGTTTAACACACACAATACACATACACATATTCACATATAATACATTGCATTGCACATTTACTTACCTAATATACGCACTATAATTAATAGCTCATTATTTAAATTAATTCACTTAATACGATAAAAAGTTTTTTTCAACTTTAACATATTATCATTAATAAATTTTTATTATACAATGTATTAAAATTATTATTCCACTTATTATGCATATAAAGGAACACATTAAAAGTACATTTTATTATAATTTAATAACTTTCACGTTTATTACTTTATCTACTTGTTTTTATATTATAAATACTTACTCTTAATTTAATATATTACTTGCAGTATAAAATATATTTTACAAAAAAAGAAAACAAGTTAAACTTCTCAATAATTTCATTTCATGTCAATACCTATCTATATTATTTCATCTAGGTATATTATATATTATCGTAAATTCAAGTTAACCAAATGATTATTTTCATCAAAAGTGCGATAATATTTGTCACGAAACGAAAAATTGTCCTCATTATTAAATTAATTTCATTTTAAATAAATAATAAGCTCCCTTATGTTTAAATAAGCGATTCAATTTTCTACTCATTGTATTCACAATAGCAACAACATGAATAAATGATATGATTATTCTACGGACATGTTAATTTTATTTCGGTAATTTTAATAGAACCGAGCGATATAATGTACGCTTTGTTTAGACTAAGGGTACATGTCAAGATCTACGGAACGAGATATAAGAGTATATACATTTGGCCACAATAATTAATGTGTTTTTGCATTGATAAATAATTGTTATAGTGAGAACAGAGAGCTTTGAAAGCGATAGTGAAGGGCGATAGTGTGCGGACACTACATCATTAGTTTATGATATATAATGGCAATAGCGTGTTTGTATTGTATTCTATTAGTTAGGACATTGTCAATTTGATTACAGCCCTGGGACAGGTGTGATTCTATAATACTTAATTACTACCAAATTGCCTTACTTCACTCGTAAATTTCTCCCCCAAAAAAATCGAGTCAGAAAAACACGATTTTATAAAAAGCAAGTAAATAAATAATAAAAAAATGAAATGTTTTTTACAAAATATATATATTATATTTTCTGTATGTTTATGTATGGATTTTCAGGCGAGGGAAGTTGCAATTCAAACGACGGTGTGTCAGAATTACGATACGGGAAAATATCTGGGGTTGGAGGAAGCGGCTCTGAAGATGAGGGTGCGCCCAATAATTCCGGCCTTTCAGAGGGTGACGCTTGCAAAAAGAAGCACCGTAGAAATAGGACAACATTCACCACCTATCAACTGCACGAATTGGAACGTGCATTCGAAAAAAGCCACTATCCAGACGTTTACAGTCGCGAAGAACTTGCCATGAAAGTTAATTTACCGGAAGTGCGAGTGCAGGTAATGAAAAATATTAAATACAAGTTATTTTTTCAATTAATAACTTATATACGGAATGTGATAACCGAAAAATGGCTGATTTAAAATATATGTACATTATTTACCTATATACGTATGTACCTATATGGATTTATGTATGTACACAAAATTGATTGACTATATACATATGTATATGTATGTTTTCAATAAAGCCCTTCTCGTAATCGTAACACACGCTTTATATGGCATACACAATTTCAACAAAATATGATTTTTTTAATAAATTCTTTTCAGCACAGAGTAAATAAATTCGTTTAATAAGCTTTTGAAATGAAATTTTTATTGGATAAACATTTTTTTCACCCCCAATTGCAGAAAAGTGGATTAAATTTTAGCACGGTGTTAAATATTTAATCCATCCATTTTGACCAATCAGATTCAAGAATTCGCTCATTTAACACCGTGTCAAAATTTAACACCGTGTTATAGTTTTCTGCAATTGGGGGTTAGTGAAATAAACTTTCACATTAAATTTTAATTTAATAGGTACACTACATACATATTTTCAGTTTTTATCGATGTTTTTATATTTTGTAGATGGTAGTAGGTATGTACATACAAGTATATGCTATTACCACTATTACATAACCTCAGTTGTTTTATAATTTTTTATTTAAAAATATTGATTATAGATGGATCTGATTATATTAGAAATGGATTAAACAATAAGTCATTTCCGACTAACGTTAGAATCATCAGAGTTTGCCCATTATGAATTTTTGGAAACTGTGCACACTCAGTACATTTCGACAGTTCCCAACTGATTCTAACTTTAATTGAAAATAACCAAATAAATATTACTCAAACTATAAATTAAGTTCCTACTTCTAATTTGCTAATAAAATACTTTTATTCTTTTTATTTTTAAATATTATTTTAGTATTATTATTATCTCAGTTTTTTATATTATTATTTTTTATTTAATATTTTTATTTTTTAAAAAGCATCAATAATACCTTTGAATATATAGGT
>SSSI01004261.1:0-11286 GCA_004796505.1 Oryzaephilus surinamensis | reverse complement strand
CCGCCTCCTACATGCACCACAAATACACCCCAACCACCTACAGAAGATACATAACTGGCGCACCATATTATTCGGCAAATCCTCAGGAAATTTATCCTCTACAGCCTACGGGACCATCCCAACAGGTACGAAACAAAGTGTAATTAATTTCGTTAAAATTTAATTAAACAAATATACAAAATTTGTTTATTTGAGCTGTTATCAATTTGGTTGTTTCTTGTTGTGAGAATTTGTAGTGTATTTAATGGATTTTTTTTGTTTTACAAATAGTTGGTGACGACAACACCAGTACAGGCTAGTGGCACCACTTTCCAAACGGTTCCCAACGGTCCGCCGCCGCCACCGCCCACACTAATAGAAAGTTACCCACCACCGCCGCCGCCTACGTTGGTAGAATCATATCAGCCACCACCTCCGCACTGTTATCCAACTTACGGCCCACCCCCGTCATGTTATACTCATTCGTCCAACAGAGCTATACCCTATATGAGTAAGTATAATAATATTTGAAACAAAATGAAAATATATAAAATTCGTCATACAAGAAACCATCTTTTCATATTATTTTTGCCGTGTTATCTAGTCGTAAAACGTACAATAATCGTACTCGTATTTAATTGTTACTTAGCCTTGCAGTAGTTTTCTCTTTTTTATTTTTCTGATGCATTTGCTGACCATATACTTGTATTTCAATTAATTATTATATTGTATGTTTATTTATTGTAATTGAGAATGAAATTTAGTAGCTTATTTGAGGCCAAATACATTTACGAAAAGAAAAAAAAGAGTTTAAATGAGTATAAATTTCTAGGTCGTTTAAATGGCGTGAAACGATACATGTATGCATTATTGTATCGACCTACGCTCTTTAAAATGTATTAATTAACTATTCGTTCATTATTAAAAATGTTACGTTGTTTAAAAAACGATGAAGGTTGATTATTTAATTGTTTCAACTAATCAATATAACATTTGTTGAATTTTTTTAATGTGTTTAAATGCTGAGTAAATATTTATGTTATTTAGTTATCCCGCGGAAATTTTCTTTTTTGAAAAACTTTATACTTATTTATTGTTTTTTTTTGAAGTGCGCGTAACTTTATTGTAAAATAATTGAGAAAAATTTACGAGTATAGCCATTAAAAATGCGTATTCTAACAACATTCCAATCTTTTTAATGCTTTAAGATAGGATGTAAAATAATGAATTAAAATTTTTCTATGTATTTTTATAAACCTTTTATTGCCCTTGTAGGCATTATAGGTAAATGACAGGTGCGTGCAAGTATAATACTTCAACTCCCGATACATGTCACCTAAATAAAAAATATGTTAAATATGATTACAATCTTGCCTATTGCTGAAAACAACTAAATAAACTACATAATAAATTAGTTGTTTTAATAAACGTGTTTACCGGAATAAAGTACGCATAACAATATTAAAACGATATGCAAATTGATTTCATTAAGTACTAGTTTAACTTAATAAATCCTGACGATTTTTTATTAAAACGTAAATGTAATTTCTGTGTAGTTATTATACATTCAATTTCTTAATAATAAAATCTCATTTAAAAATATATTTCTCTAGTTTTATACCAGGCGTTTCAGAATAACTTATACTACGTAAGTTATATATTGTAAACTAAATCGAGAAACATTAATATGTATGTAATATATAAAAATATTCGTAAAAATCATTAAAAAAATTCTCATTAGCATTATGCTAAAATTATTCACCAATTAATAAAATATCACTACACCAATAACTACTGTTAGAATCAATCAATAGCTATTAAAATTAAAGTTCATTAAGTCATTCTATTTTTTTTTTAATAATTTTAAACTGTTAAACGTGTGGTTTGTTAACTATTTTTAATTTATTACTACTATAAGATTTTAATACATATCTATTATATTTTTTAACTTGTTCTGATTAAATCTATGTAGGAATTTTTTGTAAAACTTTTTTGAAACACCTTGTATACACTGTTGAGTGTTGATGAACTTGAATTAGATACGAGTATGGTTTAATGCGAGATTATAATTTTTTTTATTGTGCTAAAATCATCATAGTACATTATTCATAAATTTAATACAGTTTATAATAAATAAATTAATTGAAATATTTGCTCTATGGATTCGACTGCATGTAAATATTCCGTTAGAAAAAAAAAAAAAACGTGTGCCGGTAACTATGATTTAGAAAATGTTCTTCATTTTAGATACCGCATATCCAGGTTGTCCATGTCCAATGCAGTCGTGTCCAAAAAACGTACATACTGGACCTCTTACTGGTGATAGTAAGAGGTCTACTGTTTCTACAATCGTCAAGGACACCATGCCCTTACCACCTGTTGCCTTAGCACTCCCTTTAGAGCCAGCCAGTGCTACAGGACCACCGAGTCCTGCCCGAGGGTCAGCGGGTATGCCACCACCACCGTCACCGGCCGGTGCTACTTACCAACCACCACCGGCAGCGGTACCGAAACAAGAGTCTCACTCACCGGAAGCAACAGATGATTCCAAAACGGAAGTAAAACGAAAAGCGCGCATTGGTAAAGATATGGTTAGACGAAATACGATGCTCTTGATGTGTAATCCAACGGTGAAAAGGGAAATTGAAAGTCCCAAGGAAAAGGAAATTATCGAACAGAAGAAAGAAATCACATCGGAAAGTGAAGAAATACAAAAAGATGAAACGACGATAATTGAGCGAATTTGTGAGCCGCAAAAATTGAAAGAAGAAAAACGTCAAGAAGAACAAGAGGAGAAAGAAAACAAGATTGTTGAGGAGCCATCAGTGAAGGAATTGGAGCCGTGCGTATTAACAACAGTAGCGGAAAATGTTAAAGTGAAGAATATGAAGAGGAAACTGTCAATGACACAAGAAAAACAAACGGAACCAGAACCGGTACTGTCGCCAAGTAAAAAACAAAAACTTGGCTCATATAAAGACTACATAAAAAAGAACACTAGCACAGTAAAATTAAATAGTGGTAAACAGAAATTATTACAGGACCAATCAAAATCTCTAACATCAAAAACACCAAAAGTTAAACAAAAGAAATTAAATAATAAAAGAAAATTGAACAGTAAATTTGAACAACAAACACAACAAAATAAACGTTTAAAATTAGCAAAACCATTAACAGCCAGTAATTTACATAATTCCAAACAAAATTCCAAACAAAAAGAAAAACCATCATTAGATAATGTGACATCAGTTGCAGAATCGACGACAAAAAAATCATCCACATCATCATCATCATCATCATCATCAAAGAAGTCTCAAGTTCAATCTAAATCAACGGCAGTAGCAGTATTGGACAACTTAATAACACGTAATAATATCGATAAGACAATTGAGAGTGTTGTAAGTGAATCAATTGAAAGGACATCAACAACATCAATATTACCATCTTCACCGACCTCATCATCTTCATGTTCGTCTTCATCAAATAACAAAGAAACAAGTGCTTTAAAAACAGTGAACAATAAATGTGTTAAAGACGTTAAAGATATTGTTACAACAAATAAAAAGAGTACAAATAATAAAAAATGTAGTCAAGTGAAAACGAAAAGTGAATGTAAAAAAATGTGCATTACGCGAAGAAAATCCAAATCGAAAGAGATTGTTCCTCAAGTTGTGTCGAAAGTTCCTCGGCGATCCTTGCATCTTCCACGATGGTCGAATGGTTGGCGATGGGAAGGTGAACCGTACGAGTCTAAAGTATTTTTAAATGTAAGTACTCGTACTACTACGTTTTTTTCCATTGTCTGTTTCGCGACCCTGACATAAAATGTATATTAAGAGAAAACAAGAATTTTACAACAATTTTTTGCTCGTATATTTCCAGAGCGACGAAACTGTGGTGGTGCGAAAATGTTATCCAGCGATGCGGCATAGTGAGGGTGATGTAATTGAGCCAAGAGATTGTGTATTACTTAAAGCTGGACTTAAGAAAAATGAATTACCATTTGTTGCCAAAATTGCGGCCCTTTGGGAGAATCCAGACGATGGTAGGCTTAATATAATAAGTTTTTTTTGGGCAATTGAACAAAAAAAACTAAATTATGATTATGTTTTCTTTGTTCTCGATATTAAAGGTGAGATGATGATGTCTTTATTATGGTATTATCGGCCCGAACACACAGAACAAGGACGATTACCAACAGACCAACCAGACGAAGTTTTCGCCTCACGCCATAAGGACTCTAATAGTGTAGCGTGTATCGATGATAAATGCTATGTGTTAACCTTCAATGAATATTGTCGGTATGTACTAATTATATTGCGGTATTTTAATATAGTTCTAACTAGTTTTATTGAAACTAATCCTCAAAACATTTTTTTCTAATATTTAAAAACAAAACAATATTTATAGAATTGAATTGACGTTTTTGAAATTTATCCATAATGGAATTTTCTGTATAAAAAAATATTTTTCTGCTGATTTATCATAAAATTGTGCTAAAACAAGAATTGGTTGGCCTAATTACGTTAAAAACTTTATCATAATTTGAATTTCATCTAAATTTAGCACTTATCGTAACAAAAACAAATTCAAATCATTTTTAATATACTCGTGTGTAGTCGGATATAAAAATTATATATATTTTGCGGGGCCGTTAAACCTAATGACCGCTTCAACTGACAACTCAATGTCAGACCATTAATGGTCATCGAGCCGTTCTTTTTTATAAATATATGCTCATCTATTGTCCGTTCATTAACATTTACAATGTGGGTGAGAAAGGAATATGAATAATGTTTAAGATATAACGATTTCCTATTAAAGGTACCGCAAGAACTTCCGAAGACTTGAAGAGGGAATTGAAGAAACTCAACAACTCGTACCCATTCCAGAATCATATCCGCGATGCAACAGACTACCACCATCACCATTGACAGTGTCACCTGAAATGGTATTTTTCTGTCGCAGGGTGTACGATTTTCGACAAAAACGGATCATTAAGAATCCAAGTTAATAAGTAATTGTTTTTTATTATATTACCGATTTTATGTTATGATTAATTATTTAAAAAAAAATGGAAGATGATACTTTTTATGTTATTAAGATATATTTGTTAGTTGTTGATTTATTTCTTAAAAGATATATTAATATATTTAAAAAAATAATACAATAAAATCAAAAAAAGTATTTAAAAATATAATATATAGAAATGTGAAGAACAATGTTCAATTCCAGTAAAGAAACGTAATGCTTTTCAACAAAATAAAACACGGCCAGTTAATGTTTTTTTTAAGTGAACCGTGTAATATAAATGCGTCTTTCAAAATTATCTAAAAAATACACTTTAAAAGAATAATGCTGAAAAAGTCATCTAAATTTATTACGTATACATATTACTGTATAAGAAAGGGAACATTTGTATTATATATTTAAAAAAAAATGAAATAAAATAGTTGTCAATAAAAATGTTGTATAGAAGATAAAGTTGATTATATTATTATATATTTAACACAAGAAAGAATCATATTTATATTTAGTGATAGTCATTGCTGGTGTACAAGGTGTGTTTAGAACGTAGTTGCGTTTTTTGTCTGTGTCGTCTAATGCAGATCTTTTATTATTCATTGTATTTATATGTGTACAGTCCACAGAGAATGATTTTGAGAAAATCACAATGTTTTATGTAAAGTTCCGCTTGTTTTATTTCATAAAAGAAAAACTGTAATTTTTTTCAATTCCATTTGCTGCAGTTTTGTTTAAGTGTTTAAAGTAATTGGTTTAAATTTAATAACTTCACTGTAGAACTGTGTTGTTTGGTCTGACAGTTGAGGGACTAAAGGATTATGTTCTCTGCAAAATTTATATTCACGTCACTTATGCAAAAGTGGGTTAATGTCAACTGCTTGTAGATTATACTCATTCTACATATATTCATTTTTATTACCTTTGAACAAATTTTCTTACCTTTAAATATAAAAAAAAGAACTTAGAATCGTTAGACAAAGTAGTAGTAAATACTAATATATTTTTGTAGAAAGTTTTTTCTTGAATTCCAAGAAAATCTATTTAACTAAAGATACTTCTAATAATAGTATTGCTATCTAAATATCAATCATTGTTTAAAATATAAAAACAAATGTCATCCATTGTGCTTTTCTCAATAAATATGTTATAAACAAAAAGCATTTTTGTAGACGCAGAATAATTTTGTATATTTAGAAAAAAAATCATATTTTTTAAATTAATTATTATGTACCTTTTTATTGTTTATTTGTACTTGTTTTATAGTATAGATATCGAAAAATGAATCATTTTATTATCTACTTTATGAATTATGAAGCTAATATATTCTTGTTCTAGACCTTAAAATAAAAAAGGCAACCTAAAAGGTGATTTTAAAATTTTTGTAGCCAAAGTTACTACTACGTACGTTATTATTATTTTTTTCTGTTTATTTATTCTGTTTACAAAATATAAAAATATTTGTATTAGTAAATATAATTAGTTAATTATTTATATAAGATTATTATTCATTTCTTCGTACAAATGTCCCCCAGTTAGTATTGTCCTCAGCCTTCTATGTGCCTTTTCTCTCATATCCCCCAAAAAGCTGCTTAAATAATATTCATCTGTATATTTACATTCAGTAAAATTTGTTTCATGTTCCCCATTTCTAAATAAATGCGTGTAAGGCAGATTATTTGTTTATTTTACTTATTTTGTCCTTAAAATGAAACTTAAACAAATATTCATACATATATGAGTACGTACAGTTTTTTTGTATCATTTTAGTGGCATAAAGCAAACTTAATAAACTTTAAAGAGATAATTTCACAGTTAAATTGAATGATAATAAAAATTTAGGTACTTTTTGAAAAATTTTTTAAAAAATTCCAAGACATAGACAGCCAGTTATACACTATTCGATTAATTCTATTATTTTTCCATGGATTAAGCAGTTAAAATAATCCAAAAGTATTGTTTATTCTTAGAAAAATGTGCTTGTAATAAAATTTTATAAATCGCAATAATAAAGAGATTAATCCACAAAATTTTTCCTCATATCGAATCATGTGATAGGAAAGTGGATAGTTCGCATTAAAAATCATAGGTACCAGCACAGTTCACAATATGATTATTGAGTATGTTGCGGTGTTCGTAAATGTTCGAGTAGTTAACTGCAATATGATTGGTAGCGAATAATGCCGATTAGGTCAATGTCTGAGACTGAGCATCAGAAATTAATGGTGAACAGTTGCCCGTTTTCGGACGGAAAAATGCTTTAACGGGTTTTTTTTACTATCGAAAATGAAGTGTAATTGTCCTTTGTAAGTGATTTAGTTAATGTATTCCATTAAGTGTATAAGTGAGTGTTTATCGGAACATTTAGACGTCTAAATGTCCGTATAGAAGTGGGATAAAGAGAGAAGTAACGAAACTGAAACTACGGGGCTATTGCACGTTCAGGAAGGAAGGGTGTCAGCAAGAAATGTGATAGGTTCTATATGAAATATTTAAAATTTATTTGGAAGAAGAAATGAGCGGACGTCCTAGAACCACGTCCTTCGCAGAGGGCAATAAGCCTTTGAATCCTCCCCTAGGTGGAATGAAAATTAACAGTAAGTGTACGCCACCGATCTAGTGACGTCGCATCTCCTCGCAGTAGTTAGTGCGGTTATGCGGTGTTGTAGTAGGCTGGCTGGCGACGTTGCGTTGTTCCCAAATCCCAACATGGCTGCGCGCCTTGAAAAATCCAACAATGAAATTTTTTCCTCACCAATTTCAAACAAATTTATTTATAAATTCAATTTTAGGACGAAATATCTAAAAGCGGTTATTTAGCATTCCGTATTCAGGTTTTTTCCAATGCACATGGCAATGCAGTGTGTCTGCTCCCTGCGTTCGAAAAATCGTATTTAAAACGGGGGGTGTGTGTATGTGGTGGCCAGATCAACATCGATCGTCTCACTATGTATATACGAGAGAGTGTGTGTGTGGTGCAGTTAGAGGAGAGAATAGATTTTCGGTCGATACTAGCTGACATGAAAACATGCACCTGTGATGTGACTGACAGTCCAAGTCCAGTCCAGTTGTTCCCAGGTTCACTGCACTTGTTCCCCACACACACACATTGGGGTACAAATTAAAAATCTGAAAATGGCATGCACATCGAGACTTGGTGCATCTGCACCTGTAAACGCTCATTACATTGGGTCCCCCAGTTTAACCTGAATCTCTTCGCAGTGCTTCTCAAGTGGGTAGTTAACTGAGGCGCCACTACGTGCACATCCCCGCCCACACTAAAAATATTATTTCAACATTATGTCCGGTTTCTTTTCTCTGGTTCCAATTAATTTTACAAAAGATAATCGAGATTAAAATCGTGTCTAATTGGGACTTACTCTTTGAATTATTTTGCCAAAATTAACAATAGTTATTTTGGTTAAAACATATGTTTTAGATAAAAATGGGTATGAAAAATGTTGATTGTTTTTATTGAAATTACATCATTTATTCAATCTGGTCACTAGCCAAATATTGTAACAACATTGATAACATTAATCTATATACAAAATATATGCATAATTATATTGTAATTGTTTTCTACGCAATTTTAACATCAAAAATCTATGGAAATATTTACAGTGATATTTGATTTAAAATGAACCTACCTACCGTAATTTGAATAATTATGAATTCTTGTTATTGACCTGTTAACCCTGAGTAACCATTAATAGAGTTCAATTATAAATGTATAAATGAACATTTTTTCGTTTACTATTAAATGAATATGCGTATAATGTTGTATTATGCATATAGTTTGTTATTGAAACTAGGAAAGTTGCTAATCGAACAAATTAGCAAATATATTAACCAGATATCTAATTTAGATGTTTTTAAGTTAAACATGATAATTAAAAAGGGGTTAGTTGATAAACTCAACAAGTATCAAACCATGTCATATAACTATAATATTGAATAGCTTGTATGCGAATTTAATACGATAACTTGGTAGGTGAACTAATGAAGCTGGAGAAAAGTTTCCACTTCAAGTATTTCCTTTTCTCATCTACCTATTTATCCTGTAATACACAATTTAAATTGAAACTTAATCCAATATATCTAGTTCGCAGTATTAAACTAGAGACAAACTTATTAAGTTATTATTAACAAGAATTTTCAAAAAGATCACTTGACAAATTTTGTATTTTTTTTATTTTCGAATGGAAAATTCCTTCGCGAGCATAATAAAGTTACAGAAATATTGTGTAGAGGTCAAGTAGGTAGGTAAATCAATTATTGCGGTTAGCTGGAGTTTGCAACTTGTTATATTATGTTCATTCCACGAATTTCAATACTTTATGGGTTGTTTGAAATGTTGTCCTGTATTTTGTGTACCAAATTTAACGAGTAAGTGCAAATTATTGCTTATTATACACACGTGCTTAATCATTTTTCCAATAATTTCTAATTGGACCGTATTGAAATTGGAAAAAACCAACCCTAAATAATGTTTAAAAGCATGTTGACCAAAATGATGTTGAAAATATCCAGAATTAATGTTACATTGATGAATTTTCTACAATTTTATGTATTTAGTGTGTTGCAATCCTTTTTTTGTATTATTTAGAATTTAAGTAGGCAATGTTATGTCAGTTACCCTTTGTGTGATTTTTATTGCATTTTATTAACCTGTGCCCCAAAAAATATTCGTTTTTGATGAAAAATGAAGAAAACCAACTAATTAGAGTAGACTTTAGTTAATTGATTATAAAAAAATTGATTAATTGATTTATTTTTTTGTAGATTTGAATAAAATTTAAGTTACTGTGTTGTTTGTCAAATAAAAATATAAAAAAATATTAAAATAAATATGGCAAGTAAAAATAATAAGGAGAAACTGCGTGATTCAAACAGAGGTTGTGATGATAATGATCATTACCAAATAACAAAGCCAAAAACTAAATCAGGTAGATATTTTCAACATCATTTTTTTAAATATTTTTGTACATATAAATTAATTAGAGAAATATTTGTGTTTTTGTATATAAAAATATGTGTTTTGTGTGGGTGTTCATTTATTTTCTTTTATATAAAACTAAAGAATTTACAATTCACCTTATAAGTCTTATGTTTACTTTTATGTTCATTAATTTTGATTAATTCATTTACCTTTTATATATAAAAGTAATTAAAAATTTATTTTTAGACGAAGAAAAAATGTAGAGTTAATCTGTGTGTAATTCAGTAATTAAATTAATTACTTGGAAAATATGAGATAAAAGTGTATTTTTAATGTCATATAAAAAAAATCCACGTTTCTTGTAAAAATGTATTCTTCACTACCAACATGCAACATGTATATATATATTTTTTTAATTTTAAATTAAAACTGTCTTCATATTCAATTTTTTCCTTTCATCATTAGTTTTATACCGTTATGTTTGCTTGCTTTTTGAAATATATACAATTTTTAGTTACAGTTAGATTAAATATATAAAACGGGTAACTTACTTTTATCTTGTATAATTATATGAGAATGTCCAAAACATTTAAGATTTCTGTATGATAAATTTTTGTTGAAAAGTTCAACGTTTAATACGGGTAATACCTTTTTTAAACAAACTGTTATAATAATTGATTCTAATCGTTATTTTTTCCATGCAAATAACACGTGATATATGTACATATTCTATTAGAAGGTATATATTCAGTAAAATTATACATAGATAATAAATTGTTATCAAAATGATTATTTTATGCTTGGAATCGTGTTTTTTTTACAGTAAAATTTTTTATTCATTTAATTCGATAATGCGCTTTATTCGAAAATAGAAATGAATTATTTAAATGCAAGTGATTTCATATAATATGATATAATATAATAAATCTGTAATGGTAGATTATTGTAAAGGTATATGATTAAAATTTCCATGAATAAAATTTGTTAAATAATCATAAATTAAATTATTTACCACTTGCATTTTTTTAGATTGTCAATATTATTTTTATGTTACATAAAAAAAAATAGAAATTGATTTGAACGGTGACGTCTAACAACAATTATCATTAACATTTTATGATAAGGTTGTTGTTGATCATCTGTCTAGACAATTCAACCTTTATACAACTATATTATATTAGTTATTAGAGGTATAGTACTTGGGAAAATGGAAAAATTATAATGTTTTCATTAATTACTTGAAATTGTATGACATGGCATGCATTGTTTGGTAAATTCAAAATATATACATTTATGGAAAAACGTAAATTTTAAATTGTTCAACACAAAATATTGATTAGATG
>SSSI01004258.1:0-14279 GCA_004796505.1 Oryzaephilus surinamensis | reverse complement strand
TAAAGACTTTTGTAAAACATTTGTATTTGTTTTAACTCTTTCAGGCATTTTGGTTTAAAAAATAACCCGCCTAATTTTTGACCATAGTTTCATATTGGGATAAAATTTGTATCGACTTTAGCATGATACTTACACTTTATTCATGTAGGTTTATATTCTATCCCGCTGTCGTTTGTGCATTTGTAGGCCGTATTTAACAAATAAAAATTGGAGCCACACGATTCTTATGAGGTATTTTTTTGTTATTTGCTGGAATGCAACGTAACTCGCTGTATAAAATTTGTGGCGTTTTTCATAATTTTTTAATGCTTATCATTAATTAATTTTGTATAAATATTTAAAGATAAGGTAAGTTTTACAACTATTTAATATACAGTTATTGGTGAAACGACCATATTTGTAAAATTGAAAAAAATATAATACTACATATATGCGTGTTCAAAATGTGTCCCATTATGCTATAAATGTTAATTTCTTCTTAGAATGGATCAAGATAGCACAGAACCCTTGCCTTTTCGTTTGAAAGGCATAACAAAAAATGAACTTTATGCTGCACTTTATTCTAATTTTTCGGACGAGGAAGTTCTTGTTCCACCATCTGATATGGAATCCGAATATAGCGAAGAAATAAATTCCGATGAAGATATTCCAGTCGAAAACAACAAAAATGAAATAATTTTAGAAGATAGTTTTAGTGACGATCATTTAGACTGGGACTCTGATGACGAAGTACCATTGTCGGAAATTAAAAAAAAAATCGACAATCAAAAATATCCGACTTGGTCAAAGCTTTATAAACCAAATAACGCTCCTTTCATATTTGACAAAACAAGTTCTGGTGTTCCTGATTTTATAAAAGAATTAAATAATCCTTCACCTTTTCAACTTTTCCAATTGTTTATATCCGATCAGCTGCTGAATAATATAGTCTTTCAAACAAATTTGTACGCGACACAAAATCATATGGTGACCGGAAAGAAATTTACCGAGACAGATATCAATGAGTTGAAAGTATTTTTAGGAATTAATATTCATATGGGACTAAAACGATTACCTAGTTATAGAGACTACTGGTCTTCTTCGCCAGATTTTCATGATTACTTCATTTCCAGATTAATGCCAGTGAATAGGTTTAGTTGGCTTCTCAGTAACTTACACCTTAACGACAATTCAAATGCACCTAAAAGAAATGATCTACATTATGACAAATTATACAAATTACGACCATTTTTGTCCACATTACAAGACTCTTTTCAAAGATGTTTAAATTTACATGAGCATATAGCTGTTGATGAAAGCATGATTAAATTCAAAGGACGCAGTTCCCTAAAACAGTATATGCCAAAAAAGCCTATCAAAAGAGGTTTTAAAGTTTGGGTTTTGGCTGATGAGACCGGATACGCATGGAAATTCGATATATATACGGGTAAATCTGAAGATGGTGTTGTGCAGAAGAACTTAGGTTCACATGTTGTAAAAACATTATGCCAAGATTTATTAGGTAAAGGTCATAAAATTTATTTTGACAACTATTTTAATAGTATAGAATTATTGACTTGGCTAAAAGAAAATCAACTGAATGCCTGCGGTACCATCAATTCAAACAGAAGGTTTTTACCAAAATTTAAACATGATAAAGAATTTAAAAAAGGCGACATTGACTTTTATAGTAGTAATACAGGAATTGCTGCCTGGAAGTGGAAAGATAATCGGTGTATTTATCTTGCTTCAAATTTTCATGACCCAACAGAAATTACATATGTTAGCAGAAAAGATAAAAAAGGAAATATTTCAGAAATACCATGTCCGACTGTTCTAAAGGATTACAATTCCTATATGAATAGTGTTGATAAGTTTGACCAAATTAAGTCTGTATACGAAATTGATAGGAAGAGTAAAAAATGGTGGCATCGTGTGTTTTTCTATTTTATTGACGCTTCACTTACAAATGCATTCATTATATATAAACTTCTAAGAAATGATAATAAAGACAAAAATATGCCTTTGAAAGAATTCAGGCGAGATATTGTCAGTGAACTTGTAGCGCCGAAATTTGTGGCTTCTTGTAGAAAACGACAAATTCAGGAAGTTGCGGAAAATGTAAAATTGGGAAGAAAAAAACCTAGTACTTCTAAAGCTATAAGACATACAGACAGTGCACACCAACCAGTAAGAAATACGAGAAGGAGATGTGCCAACTGTAGCACCTCAAAAGTGGAAGTAAGAACTAACTGGATGTGCACAATTTGTAAAATTCCACTGTGCTTAGGGAAGAAGCGTAATTGTTTTCAAGAGTATCATTATAAGTGATATTTTTGAAAAAAAATATAGAAAATAATTTTGATTTTTTATTGTAATACTTTTTATTATCACTACCTAATAGTTTTGTTAAGTATTGATAAGTGATATTGAGACAATGTTTATTATTTTTTGAATTTTACGTTTTGTTACTTTTAATATTTAGACAAATAAACATATTATAGAATTAAAAATTGTTGGCTATTTTAATCCTTATGCATAATGGGACTCAGTGTAACCCAGGGCCTAACATCAAAATTAAATAAAAAAAATAAAAATTTTCACTTACAATAGTAATTTTGTGGTATAATAATTTAAGCTTTTGGGTTACAATTGTATTTTCATTAAAAAAAAAATCCTGTGCATCTAGACATTTTTTGACTTTAAAATTTTGTGCCTAAAAGAGATAAGGAACAGATCAACAGATGTCCCTATTGTAAAATAGTTCATTTACTTGACGACTGAGAATAGGTCTCTGTCTCTCCGTAGTTTGCTTATCGATTTTCAACATAACCTCACAATTTCCCCTTTTTGGCACTGACGTGGATTGTTAATAAACTTTGATTTCTGTAGAATTTGTAGTTTGTATGTGCTCATTAAATACTGCACAATGGATGCCTTATTTGATGATGTAAAACGTATGAATAAGAGACAGGTATACAATTGAATACAACAATATTGTTTATATTTAATTGTTACATATTTTTGTAGTTCTTGTATCAAGTACTGAGCTTTGGTATGATTGTATCGTCAGCACTAATGATATGGAAAGGTCTTATGGTTGTAACTGGTAGTGAAAGTCCAATAGTTGTTGTTTTATCTGGCAGTATGGAGCCGGCATTTCATCGGGGCGATTTATTATTTTTAACTAATTATCCTGAAGAACCTGTTAGGGTTGGGGAGATTGTTGTGTTCAAAGTAGATGGACGGGATATTCCAATTGTGCATCGGGTATTGAAATTACACGAAAAGTACGCACACATTTTTTTGTAGTTACATATTATATAGTTATTTTTTTATACAGAAACAACGGCACTGTTAAATTTCTTACAAAAGGCGATAATAATAGCGTAGATGATCGAGGACTGTACGCTCCAGGGCAATTGTGGCTTACTAAAGATGATGTGGTTGGTAGAGCCCGTGGTTTTCTACCATATGTTGGTATGGTAACAATTTTAATGAATGAATACCCAAAATTCAAGTACGCCGTTTTGGCCTGTCTAGGATTTTACGTTCTAATTCACAGGGAATAGATCTATTTCTGTTTTTTATAAGTTAAATTAAATGTGGTCTGTATTATAAAAAAAATTCATTTTTCATTATAAATTCGTTTTATTTTCGTATAAACATTCGTGTTGCAAGCGAAGCACTTCGTTTCCGTAACTTGTAAAGTTTGGTAGTAAATAACGCGCAAAAATTTCTAAACAATTCGATTTTGAAGGTAAAAACGGTTTTAGTAATTCAATTAAGGGCGGTTTATGCGAATGTATAGCACTTGGAACACTAACAACAAGTTGATTTTCCATTAAATCAAGTTTTCTTTCTTTTCCACAAGCTATAATAATTTTTTCGTATGGTTGTTTTCCTAAGGGTTTGTTAAAACAGTAAACTGGTTCACCGGTCTTGGTAATTTTTAACCAAAACCATACGCAAACGTAGTTTAATTTCCATTTCGGAAAAATATCAGTTTTTAATTGATTTAAATGCGATTGTGAATTTGTACACCAAACAACAACCACACCATCGTTCTTCAACAACGTTTCTATGGGTATTTTCTTTAAATCATCATTAAACATCATAGCATAAGAGGCATTTGTGGATTGTTTACGTTTTCTTCGTATGTATCGATTCCACCACGGTGGATCTAATATGATTAGGTCGTATTTCTTTCCTTGAAGATATTCTCCTATATCTATTACATCTTTCGAATAGAATTCACAATTTTCAGGAAATAAATAGTGGTTCCATTCAATGTTTTCCTTATAGCCGGGCCAATATTACCTCCAATTGCATTTTTTACTAAATTCTCTTGACTTTTACAATAAATTCCATTCGCAATTGAAATAGCAGCTGCATTATCCTCGGAACTATCTTCATATGGCAAAATTTTGCATTTTAATAGTTCAATTTTGAATTTGCTGTATATTTCTTGGATATAATTGGCTTCCACATCAATAATTTGTTTTGTTTTTTTAATTTTATACGGTTTATATATATGAAAAACATTTGAGTTGAAGCATATATTCCCATTGTCTATATTATTGTAAATGTTGTTTATAAATTTTTCATGGGAAATAAAATAACCATTTTTATTTTTATATAAAATCGACATGTTAAATTTTTTAGGGTTATGTTTACCGAACATACAATTTTAATGTAAATAGTTTAATAATTTTCACGTACGAAATCTATGATGTAATTTAATAATATAATTAAATTATAAAGTTTGAATTAAATCAGTATTATGTAATAGTTCAGTGTTGAAAATGTCTTTTACTGCAAAACATTTGGTTGAAACCATAAAGAATGCTAAAGGATTTGATAAATTGATGCAGAAAGTAAGTAAAAAGGCAGCAGAAACCGTTCGAATTGTACACAAATTTAATTTCCAGCTGAAAATAATTAAACTAGAAAACAATGGTAGTTTATTAGCTGAACTTAAAGTAGAAGAAGGACATGCAAATGCTATGGGCGGTTTACATGGTGGGTTTTCAGCCACTTTAGTTGACCAAGTGTCCAGTTATGCACTATTAGCACATGAAAAAGGCTGTGTACCAAGTGTATCCGTGGATATACATATGACGTAACAATTTAAATAACTTTTTAACAATAAAAACCAACTACTCCTTTTGTAGATATTGTCAGGGGGCTCAAGTTGGAGATGATATCCTGATAAATGCAAAAACAATTAAAGCAGGGAATAAACTGGCGTTTTTAGAAGTGGAAATTACTAATAAAGAAACTGGAAATTTGTTAGTTAAGGCATCACATACGAAATATCTACTTAAATCTTAACTAACGACAAGCTTTATAGTTTTACCAATTGTTTACTATAGTTTTTAATATTTATTTCAGCTTTAATTGACTAGTTTCAATTATTATACAAAGTTATTTAATAAAAATTAAAAACCTTGAGACCTTGACTTTATTAATTATTTCTAAAATACGTATATACAGACATTAATAATAGGTACCTATTTGAAAAAATGTTGGTTCATTTTTATAGTACTGCATATAATTATAGATAAGATAAACGTTATCGGTTTTTTTCGAAAAACTTATTAAGTAACTGTTAAATTGTATAGCTATAATTAGCGTAAAATAATGTTTGTCATTGTGATGTAGTTCGTATAATTGTATTTCTTGAAATCTACACGTATATTTAATATTATTTTTAGAGATCATACAATTGTTTAATGCTTTCAAAAAAAATCACGATAAATAGATAAAAAAATCTATAATAAACCAATATACATAATAACATTTTTATTGATTGCTGAAAGTTTGTGTTTTCCATACAACAAAATTAATAGCTATTTCAAAATGCTTATTTTATATTTAATGTCCTTTTTGGTAAGAATAAAATAATTCCAAACAACTTAATGAAAAACATAATATTAACTGTAATTTAGGAAATCCTCAATCTTGCTTTCTTTATACCAACATTCGCCCCATACATCAAATCAAATGGTGGTTCGAATACTTACATAGGAATCATTAGTTCTACTGCATCCCTTTTAGGCCTTTTTTGGAATCCAATAATTGTAACAAAAAGTTCTCTAGATTGATTTCATTTCAATAATATTTTTGTTCTTTAGGGTAGTTTAAGCGATTCAACAGGCCAAAAAAGCGCTGCAATTAAATGTCTAACGTTAGGTTTATTGGGAAAACTACTAATGTGCATTTATCCATCGATTTACACAATTTTCGCATCGCAAATCATATGTGCTTTAGCCACACCTGTTATAGGATTGTTAAGGACGATTACAAACGATGTAATTAAGAATCCAGAAGAACGTTCTGCTTTTAACAGCAAAAATGGTATTATTTTAGGTGTTGGTTTTATGGGTGGCGCTTATTTTGGTGGATACATAAGTGAACTTAAAAATGGTTTTTATTATAATTTCGTTATAAGTGCCATTTGTATGTTTACCGAACTTGGTAAGATATATTTGTTAAACAAATTTAAAAAGCAACATTTATTATAGTCGTTTATTCCAGTTTTGGCATACCAGTTACCAGAAACGGTAACACAGAAAAAGAAAAAAGACGAAACTAGTCAAAGTCCTTTAAATTCACTTAAAAAAGCTGTGGAAAATTTGAAAAACGTCAACTGGAAAAAATATAGCGTAAATTTATCAATAAAAGCATGTATTGATGTTTGTTATACGGCAATTCAAAGCAGTGTTGGACTAGTTTTGGCCACAAAATTCGGAGCTAAAGGACGTGTTATTGCATCAGTTTTTATTGTAATCAGTATATGTGGTATAATCACAAATGTGTTAATGTTGAAGCTAAAGGGTTTATTATACAAAGACGATGTTGGTTTTAAACGAATCGAACACGGTGCTGTAATGCTAACGTTAGTTTTCATCGGTTTCTATGTGTCACCAACATTGTACATATTTACTGCGTTTGTCGGTTTGATGAGCGTTTCTAGAACGATGTTAGACAATAGTATGGTGGAAGCTTTATCATCTGCAACAACCAAAGACGACCAAGGTAGTGTTATGAGTGCTTTTGAGACATTAACACAATTGGCAGGGTTTGTAATTCCTGTTACATGTGGTTTAATAACTGATACAATAGATGAAAAACTTCCATTCTTGTTATGTATAGCGCCTGCTGCTTACGCAGTCTACAAAGCACATCAACAAAAACCAAAAACTGAGTAAAACAACAATGTTTATTACTAATTAATTTTTATGTACAAATTAATAAATTATTATTAAATTAATAAGCTATTATTAAATTTAACTTTTCTCTAGTTCTGCTAAATAGGCGAGGTTTTGTTCTTCCTTTATTTTCCTTAAAGCTTCTTCGAATTCACGATGAGCTTGTGTGTTTATCGGTGGATACATTTCTCGTTTCGTTTTCACTACCCATTCTTCAAAATATTCCGGTTGATTAAAATAATGAAACATTGCCACCGGAAAAGTTACATATAGGGCCATTTTAAACACTTCTAGCTTCCAACCACCCATTTTTCATCAATTTTATCCTTCGAAGATTTTATCAATTTTAAAACTAACCTCAATTTCATTTGACAATTTTCTACTTTTTCGATTAATTTAAGAGCTAACGTTAGATGACGCTAGAGCCACCTAGAGCCCTACTTTCCTGCTATGCTGGTTTTGCGCAAAAACAATAAAAAATTTAAATTTAGTAAAAATGAAATTTTTAATAAAATATCCAGTTCAATATAATAAATTTTATTACAAAAATACAAAATTAAACTTAATTATTATTTTATTATCACACCATCCAAAACATCTTCAGCTTCTTCTCTTAAATTCTCCACTTTTTCCAATAACAACATTTTTGCAGCAGCAATCAACTGATTTGCTAATCTACGTGGCATAAATTCAATTTTTTCCATTAATTCTTCAGCATTAGCTTTTGCAATTGTTTGTAAATTCTTATAACCGGCCGCATATAGTTGCTTTGCACGATTTTGTTTAACAGCTGGTAATTCCATTAATGGAACTAATTCCTTAACGCAACAATGTGATAATCGTTGACACATTCCTTTTAATAAGTGCGAAAATGCCCAAAATTCCTCTAGTTCATCACAGAAATAAACGACATTTGAAGCGAACGTTGCCGTATTTGTCATTAAAGTTTGTACAATTCCACGGCTAATCTTTAAAAACAAATTTTACTTATATAAACAGTTTAACAATATTTATTTTAATTACATACCTCGTATTTTTCAGATACTTGAAACATGGGTATTTCATTCCACAAATCGTACAACATTAAAGCTAAATAGAAACGATTTAAAACTCTTTCAGGCAAATTCTAAAAATATTAAACATTACTTTTATTTCAAATACTTAAATACTATTTTAATACTTTAATAGGAACTCCTGATAGCATTTTCATAGCAATTGATTCATTGATACCCAAAACCCGTGCAGTTTGTAATTCATTTTGTCCTAAATTATTCAACTAAAACAAAAAATTATAACAACAAACCATTTTTAATTAATTTCCCAACATTACAATGTGATAATAAACTTGCATATTAGGTCGAATTTGTTCACAAGTATCATACGGTGTGACTAAATATAACAAATGTAGACAATCAAGTAAAACTAGACTCGACTGAGCTTTAAATAAATCCTGATAGAGTAAATGAGTCCGAGATAATTCCATACCAGCTCTTATAGCAGCTGTTCCTAAATTACTAACAATTAACTTGGTCGAATTTTTAATAACAATTGTTTTTTTATTTAAATTTGATTCACTACACACTGATTCATTCAACTAAAAAAACAAACTAAATAATTATTTTATATAATAAACAATTATTTTTACTTACATTAGTTGTATCTAATCTGATAGACATATTTTCAAATGATTCACTAGTTTTCCGATTCAAATCCTTTAAAGCACCCAATTTAAATAAATTCTTAATAGCCAAATCAGTTAATTTTTTCAAATTCACATTTAATTTATCACATTGTACAGCCATTAATGTCTTTTTGGCAACCGATTGTAAATCAAGACGTGTATTTGCAATACCTAAACTGATACAACTTAAAAGCAAATGTCGTAAGCCTTTTCCATCGAACGCATTTAACGAAGACACTGCCTGATTCATTGGTGACAATAATAAGGCTTTCACTTTCGGCAAATCATTTGCATTTGTAACCAAAATACTGTCACCGGTTTCACCTAGACCGGCCCTACCGGCCCTGCCAACCATTTGCTTGTAACGTGATAAACTTATAAAATCTCTACCAACATAAGGGGAACGAAGAATCACTCGTTTTGCTGGCAAATTAACACCAGCCGCTAATGTCGATGTGCAACATATTACAGAAATGACACCAGCACGAAAAGCGTCCTCAATTAAGCGTCTTTCGTCACTTGTTAAGCCGGAATGGTGATAAGCGATGCCTAATTGTATGGAAATATTTAAAATATTGCAAATTTCACCGCTAACATCTTTTAATAAGTTGCGAATTTGGTCTTTTTCCATTTTCTTATGTTGTTTAAGTTCCCTAAAAAAAAGAACATAATTCTTTGCATTAATTCATGCACAAATTTATGCATACGAATTTAAAATGCGTGATAACAGAAAGGCCACATTTTCACAATTCTTTTTTGTTGCGCAAAATATTAAACATGAATCTTTCGGTACAATTTCCATTACTAAACCACCAAGCATATCAGGATCTAATTTAAGCAGGCTTTCAGAATATTTAAAATCGACTATTTTATGATCAACTAATAGATTGTTTTCATCTTCGTGTTTCCAATTAATTCTTGCTATTTGATTTGAACATTTAACGTATTCTGTTAGTTCAATTGGACGGAAATTTTTTGTATAAACGCTACCATCCAGGAATGCGCAAATATCGTTCAAGTTACCAATAGTTGCACTCATACCAACGATATGGACATCAGCTTTCAAGTACATCAATTTCGTGAGCAAAGACTCTAAAATGCATCCTCGACCCTCCTCGCCGATTAAATGCAATTCATCGATAACCACTAAGCCCAATTCACGTAGTCTATCAGTTTCTATAAGACTATTAACTAAATTTAAAGCCTTCTCTATTGTTGCAACAAAAACCGAATTTTTTCTACGCCGTTTCCTTGGTGGACATTTTCCTTTACTTGATGCATACTCTTCGACAAGAAAATCTAAGCCTACGGAAAACGGTGACAAAGCCCAAACCTTTAAAAATTAATTAAAAAACAATTTCCTATAAATAAATTGTGAAATAATTTATTTACTTTTTCTTGTACAATCGCCACGTAAGGTAAAACAAACAAGGCATTCCTTTGATAGCACAAAAGTTCGCGGAAAATTAATATTTCAGCAACCAAAGTTTTCCCACCACTGGTAGGAAGGGCATAAATAAGATTTTGTCGATTTTCAATAGCTGCTAGTTTTAAACATTCGTCCTGCCAGTCTAAAAATAAATTTAGTTCAATAAGAACAAAAATATAAACTAAAAAACACACCATAAAGCTCATTAATGCCCTTATAACGTTGTATAAGTTCTTTTACTTTCAATGGTAAGCCGTAAAATGGGCCCAAACAATTAAATTTAACTTTTCCATGATTTTGTGTCAATTCCTTAGTTTCATTAGATTTATTTTCGACGTTAACGCTCCTATTAGCATTGGTAAATAACGCTTTTTTAAATGCACTGCCAAAACTGAGATCAATTCCAGCTGCATTCAACAATGTATCATCAGTCCAATTAATATTTTTGATCGATTCATTTATCGTATTGTTTTCAATCGAATTATCCGGATTTAAAATAATATCCAGAACATTTTCACTAACAAATTGATTTTCTTGTGATGTACCCATCACGCAGATGGATTGTTCAACTTTTGCGAATAAATCTTCCACTTCTTTACGATATTGAGTTGTTATTTTGTCGTTGTTAAATAAATTTAATCGGTCATTACTTGAAATTGGTTCTGCTGGTTTCTTGAATTTATCATCGTTAGATTGTATTTTTGTATTATCAAACAATGACTCTAATTGGGTGTCATTGAAAATCTGTGAAAATGTGCTGGGTGCTTCTTTAGCAGAAGATTTTTCGCCTTTTTTGTTTAGAAAGTTTTGAAATGCATCAAATTCGGTGGTGGATGTAACTTCTTTAAGTGCAGTATCTTCCAAAGCGGTTAAATCGATAAAATCCAGAGTATCGTGCAGAGTTCGTTGTCCAGAGACTTCTATTTTTAGTTTTTTATTAGTAGGACTGGTAGGACTCGTACCAATTGTGTCATTTGGACGTTTGTTACAAGTTCCAGTAACATTAGCGTCATTTTCTAAAATTAAAAAATTAAGGGCCGTATTATAAATTTGTAAATTGTACCTTTCTTCGCCAAAGAAAGACAAGAAAATTTTTTACAACCATATTTCTTTGTGGAGACGATTTTTTTCGAAGAATGTTCTCCTTCAGTTTCATTGAAATTAATACCACAGAAAAGGCTGTCGTACACGCCTAAACAATCTATTTTTTGTGCTACGAAAAAAACATTGTCAAATAATCAAAATTTAATGTAATATATAAATAATTACCGTCTGATTCTTTATTTAAACTCATTATTTATAAACATTTTTGTATTCAAAAATTTTAAGGTTATGTTTTTATTAGTTGAGGAATGGGACAAAAGATGGCCACGGTAAGAGATTTATTAACAATAACCAACAATTTTTATTTTATTAAGGTTTTATTTAAAAAATAACCCTATTGCCTATTACAATGTGAAATAATAAAAATCACAGCGAAAAACCAGATATTCTACAAAATTAAATGATGAATAACTGTGTGGGCCAATTTGGTAGTAAAATCTATTTTGAAACACCAACTAGAGCTGGCCTTATTACACGATCATGTAATTTATAGCCAATTTTCGAAACAATTACCACGGTTCCAGGTTCTTTGCCTTCAACTTCCTGCAATATAAACATTATTTAATATTCCATCATCACAATTAAGACAGTGAATATACAACCTGTTGAAATAGGGCTTCGTGGAAGTTGGGATCGAATTTTTCGTTAATTGGATTGACTTGTTCTAGACCATGACGCTTAAATACGGATTGTAGTTGTGCTTCGGTCATTACTAAACCCTCATACAAACTCTTCAAATGCGGATTATTATTACTAATTGCTTCTTTTGGTACAGTTTCAGTTGCTTTATTTAAAACATCAGCTACATCTAATAAATCCTTACAGAAACTTTGTATACCGAATATTTTCGCTTCCGATATTTGTTTCTGTAATCTAGTACGTAAGTTTTCACCATCAGCTAATGATCTCTTGTATTTGTCAAGGATTTCGTTATTTTTTTCTGTAAGATTAGCGATTTCTTTTGCTAATTTATTCACATCTTCATTCACTTTTGGTTCTGGTGCTGGAGGTTCGGAGTTTTGCTCTGTATTTGCACTTATATTCGAAAGAGCTACACTTCTAAAGAAACTTTTTTTATAAACAACATGATACGTTTAAACTTATTATTACTTGCCTGTGACTAAATATAAGAGACTCATTTAAATATTTACCACATTTTAATATATTTCGTAATCCAACTAGTGCCATTTTCTTTGATTTTCTTAAATAATTATTCAGAAATTACTTAATCAAAATTTATCTGCGATTAAAGGTTATGTCAAACAAATTTACAGAAATCTAGCTAGAACTGTTGCGTAGAAATCTCTCACACAAATCTGAATAAACTTTTTACTGCAGTCGCAAGATGGAGTTCAGTATTTTTTTAATTTTTTAAAAAAATACTCCTATTTTTTAAAATTGCATATAAGAATGATTTCCCTTAAATTGAGCCATTTGGTGGGGCAGTTCTGCCCCGGGATAAGGAATTTGGGACTTAGGGATGGGAATAAAACAAGGAATTATGGATAAATAGGATTTTACTTGACAGGAATTTGTTTAAGAAATAGGAAAAGGTATCACAGATTTTAAGGATGGAGATGATGAAATTTTACAATATTGCTGTTTTTTTTGATTACAATAAATCAAATAAAATACAATTTACCAAAAAAAGTGAACATGAGATCTGCTTCGTCTACAACTAAAACTTAACTAGTAACAAAATATAATTTAACTGTTTAGAGATCCTAAAAACCCAAAAGATTTACAATTATTGAAAAAAAAAGTGAAACTAAAATTAATTTTCTCAAAAGGGAAAATATTAATTAGAATCTCCACACAATATTTAGTTTTTTTCTTAGTATTATAAGTCACCAAAAATACAATAATGTAATAAAATTATTGATTTAGTAAAACATAATTTTGAATTTGAATTCTTTTTTTTTAATATACAGTGGAACCCGGTTATAACGAGTCCGGTTATAACGACAACCCGGTTATACCGTCACAATTGAAGTGGTCCCGGCAAACTTCCATAAGAACAATGGAAATTTTGACCGGTTATAACGTCACGCATATAACGTCATCCCGGTTATAACGACAGACATTTTGTCGTTATAACCGAGAACATTTGTTTAAAATAGTACATTATAGCTATGTTATATCCCTGAATTTATTTTTAATCCGGTGCAAATTACTTTTTCTTAGTATTTATCCAGGATCATTTGGAAATACCCATTAGTTAAATGGGGATTAATACGAAATACATATTTAGGTACAAATATTGTATGCTTAACCAGAAAAATGAAACAACAACCAATTTCAAATTTCTTCAGAAACTGTTGAGTTTAATTAAATTTAGTAACATATAGTACCTATAATAGGCATATTTTCAAATTTTGTTTTATTTTGGTTCTATTTATTTTATTTTTACCTATATTATGTGTAATACTATTTAAGTTTTACTTAGAGATTTTTTTAAAAATTTAAAAAGGTAATTATTGTTGTTAAATTAGTAAAACCTATATATTTAGTGACTTTAATAAAACCCGGTTATAGCGTCAACCCGGTTATAACGTCATTTTTTGTCAGTCCGCTAAAATTCGTTATAACCGGGTTCCACTGTATATATATTGTTTAATTGTCGTAGCAACGTAAAACATGTTTTAAAGTAAAATTTAATATGTATATATTTTGCAGCATCTTATAAAGTTACATTATCATCAAATAAAAGTTGTTACGAGTAACATACTCGTATGTATTATGTATATAAAATAGTGGGTATGATATGAAATTATGAATTAAATATCTATCGAAAATTTGTTCCGACATAATATATCCTGACATTTAATTTATAATAACTTTTGAAGTTTAAATTAATACTGCATGAAGAACA
>SSSI01004256.1:0-12950 GCA_004796505.1 Oryzaephilus surinamensis | reverse complement strand
ATATTTAAATATTTTGTAAAGTTCTTATTATAGAAATTGCATCTATTGTACACGAGTATATATTCGTAATTCATAAAAATTGTTTTGGTATTATTCTCAGAAACATATTAAAATTTAATAGTTGTGTGTATATTAAATTAAATGAGAAACAATTATTTTCAGTAGATCTCAAGAGAAACTGAAAAACAACGTTATTCCACAATACTTTCAAAATGTTGGCAAACACTTTATTTTAATTAATTTTAAACATATAACAGTAGCTCTTTGTACTCAACAAAATTAAAATTAATTTTTTTTTTGCTAAAATTTCCTGATTTTAGTGGTTTTACCTGAAATTAAATTCGGCTAAAAATGTTTTAATATTTACAATTTTACATATACCTAAATGTGCCTTTCGATTAAAGTACAATATTCATATGAAACATCATCCACAATGTGTGTGGAAGAAAAAGGAATAAGAACTTTCTATTATCAAATAATAATATATTTAAAAGTGTATTTATTCGGTCGAGACATTTTTTATACAAGTAAAATTGGGTGTATCTTTAAAATTTATCTACGTTTATATTCTACACACGAAGTTATCACCATTATGCGTTCAACGAACATTTTCGCTTACAAAATGGCCTGTAAAACTCGAATTTGCGTGAATAAATAGTTATTGTATGTCAAATTTCTAAGTTTGCCATTTATATCGTATTAAAGTTTTAATATAATTATATGCAACATCTAGTTTCACTAACAAAAAGGCATTTCCTTATTACGTTGTTTATGCGATCAAACATTGTTCTGTGCTATAACAATGTTTTGGATTAAAAGAAGACATGAATGTAAATGTTTTCTAATTGGATAAAATAACCTTTCAATCAACCTGCGTTATATTCAATTAAGGGCTTGTTATAATGTTTCGGAATTTTTATATCTACTCGTATTCATTATATTTTAGCGAAATCCCTTTCGTGATCGTACAATTTTCATCAGGAAAAACATTGTCGATATACATATTTAGTTGATTTGTATAAAATACATCAAAAACTGTGTATAATTTATTTTAATGAAAAAAATTTATGTAGACTAAAATTAAACTTATATTCCTGATGTTAAAGTCCAAAACTATTCCAGTATTCGTTTCGGTAGTACTTTTATTATGACAGTGTTAAAGTTTATGCGGTTGTAAAGTGCTAAAACTTGGTAAAACTTGGTGAATGCTGCAAATCTCATGGCGTTATTCAATGAGAAATCTGACGGGCTTATATTAGATCCTTATAATATTGGTGTTATTGCAAGGATTATCTCTTAATGCCAAGATACCGAATTTTATACATGTCTTCTCAAAAACAGCATTAAAAAAATTTACGTCATCGTTCATCAATTGTGAACTAATTCCTTTTTATCTAAACATTAGATGAAAGGTGTAGTGCTATACTAAACCTTTTAATCCTCTATATAATGAGGCCGAAACAAAAGCATATAGTATCATATTACATAGCTCGTGGCGACCAATTAAATAACCTGACGTCAAAACAAAAAACTGGCTAAAGGGAGAGTTTTCCTTTTTTAATCAACACAGGTATTTTTCCTTTAATCCGGACACTCTTTGAAGACACTTCACTTTATATACGAAGAAAATCTTTTGAATATAATTTTTGGCTTGAAGCATATAGATATTTATATGTAATTTGAATGCCTAACGGTTATTTGTAATATTCTACTAATTAAAAGATTCAAACCAACTTTCAAATTTTCTTTTCTATATTGTCTATTATTTGATGTTATATTTTATAGTAGTGCTGGTATTTTTGCTGATGTATACCGCTAGAATTTAAATCCTTTGTTAAATAATTATCAGCAAAAACGATTTTTGTTTGTTTGCTTATTTTACGAGCACAGTATGTTGAAATTAAATTATGTTCATGGCAACGTTGGTAGGTGTATGTAACACAAATAAAAATGTAAAAAAGATCCTCTTTCTCTGTGTATGTGTGTGAGGCTATGATGATGATGATGCTCGGTTGTTGTTGACTGGATGGTATGGTGTGATTGTGTACTTAATGTTGAAAACGTCATAAACATATCAAAAGGTAGCGTCGGTGATATTCTCAGTATAAATTGCTTTGCCTCTACGCTTTTCCCTCTATGTTCCATGTTCTCCTTCTTGTTGATATCTAGTCTAATAGAAGAGTATTATAACAAAACTGACGCACACATAGACACATACATACCAACACATATATAGACACGCCCTTGCCAAGAGTCGATATTGCAGGCACCACGACGTCACGTCCTAGAAGCTTAATGAAAACTCGACCAACTTTAATATAAACCAGGCGTTTGGATGTTACATTACCCCTTCTGGGTCTGGGCTGAAGACAAACATTGTAATACTTTGGCCATCAATCCTGGCTAGGCGGCGTCTTGACGCGTCCTTTTTTACTTACCATCAGAGAACCATTTTACGCAAATTGACTGAATGGGAAGCAAAGCAGGGGCACATGTATTGGACAATGTGTATTTTATACGTCACTGGCATCATCGTTCTCGTCTTCTAAAAGGCAATAACCTTCTTTTTTATAGCATAATTAATTCTACACAATGTTTGTGGTAATTGAAGAATATTCGTTTAGTCTGACAACCATCTATTAAATGGTAATATATTCTTTACCCCCATAACATAATATGGCATTTGTGTTACGTATACTAGGTAATTTGTTAAAAGTAAAAAACGCAATATACGCTTTTATTTAAAAAATCCAGTAATAATTTTACGTACATATGTATACATATATACACATATATATCATTTATTACAAAATTATATAACTTTATTGATTTATTTGATTAAAAATAAAATTCATTGTATGTATGTATTTTTATAACTATTGTAATAAAATGTTGGTGTATTTTTATTTATTTTATTATTCTTCTGCAAGCAAAGCATTTTTAATTATAAATAATACATAATATTTGTATGTAGTTTGTAACATAACTTTTTATGTATGTATTTACATTACATATTGTAAACATCTTTAGAGAACAAATTTGCTTGTTAACAGTTAGTAGTTTCAATAATATTACTAAGACTTAACTCAATAAACTGTTTTTGACGTCTTGTAACTACTCAGTTTAAAAGCAATAAAAATCAAAATATAGCTTTTTAAAACTACACAGTAGACAATTGTACTGTGCCAAGATTTTACGATCAGAAATACTCCTTACAAATTTCTATTAAACACGATAATTATATGAAACGTTCTGAAAATACTGTATTATTTCCAACAACGATTTTAAAATTTTTGACGCCAGTAGAAGTTTATTAGTGTTCGGTTATACTTTGTGATTTTTATTACTTTATAAGTTTGAAATAATCAGTTTGGTTTACACAGAATTAATAAACTTCAATAAAATGAAATATTAACCATTTCATACGTAAATTTAGCTCTATAATTTATGATAATAAAAAATAACTCTTGCCATATTTGGTTTGTCATTTATATATTTTTATGTTCACATATTACATGAAGTTGAATTTCTGTTTTCATTAATTTCTAAAACATGAAAAACGACATAAACGCACTATGTCATTTATATTATCTTTCCTTTCATTAATAATAATGAAAGAAAAACTTGTTGACAAATTATAATTACGTTTCTGCCTTAGAATATCACAAATTATATCTGGTAGTGTTATCTTATATATTTAACAAGTGACAGAAACATTTTACTTTAATTCCAGCTTTAATTTCTTTATTCATTAAATTAATATACCAACTGAAATACTGTTAATATGATTTTCATAACATGTTTCAATTGGATAAACAAGGATTTGCATTTACCTGCAAATAATGCAAATATTTGGTTTCACCATCAAATGTTGTTTATATTAGATATCCGTAATAAAGAATTTTTTTATGCACATACTACATTACATCATATTATACGTACTATATAACGAGTTCTAAATACGTAAATATCTATGTTTATACATATACATTTAAACAAACTTGTTATTATTGTGTATTGCGAATTCTGTTACACACGAGGATGAAATTTTAAAAAAATGTCATTTTTATGCTTAATAAAACAATATATAACTCAGTATATTTCATACTGTTGTTTATCATTTTATTTAATTATAAAAGAGTAAAATAGAGTAAAGCATATATTTATGTATGTGACAGGTGACTTCATATTTTTATAGCAAAAAAATCCTTATTTCAAAAAATATGATTTTAAGCCGAGTTTGAAGCTTAATATACACAAAATAAATATGTAACTGTATTAATAACGTATTTTTCTTCTGAATGCGTGTGTGATTGTAAATTTGACATTATTACTTGCATATAAATATTTTATTTCCAAAAGCAATCTTAAGAAGTAATTTATTGGTTGACTGTAAACAGTTTATAAATAAAATTGATATGGATTATTGATTCATCCGTAAAAATGTCAAACAATAGAAAATTTATATCGTATTCAACTATAAAGTTTGTATATGTTTTTACTTTTTCTTTGTGACAGTTTTTTCAGTTTTTCTTTCCTTGAAAAGAATAAATTTTTCTCAATATCTGCATTTCCATTACAGTACAGCAAATTCTTTTGTACATCTTCAGGGCATTCATTACTATTATAAGGTCTTTTGTTCTAAGTCAGCTGTGGAACTACTCAATTTAGCTCTGGTCTGGTGCGATTATGAAATTAGTGAATTCAAGTGATACCCTGAATTGCATATAAATGCCCTTTAATATGCAGTTAAACTTTATATGCGCCATTATTTAAGGAAAATTGTAGCACATAATTAGACAGTTCTTTGTTTTGTCAATCATATGTAATACGCTTATGCTTATGGTTTACGGAAGAATTAAAAATATATACGCTATAGGTATCGCTATATATATATATATATAATATATAGTGTGAAAGAAATTTATGATTGGTCAATTTATTCATAAATACTTACACCAACTAAAGTTTTTCAGTACAAATAAACTAGCTGATTTAGTTACTATACTAAGTGAGATGAAGTTTAAATAGGTCCAACACTTCAGATTTAACAACTAATGCACTTATACTGTGTAACTCAATCTATACAAGGGTAGTAATTTTGCTTTTGTTGTAGTTAAGTTTAGTGGTCAACCGTCAAACTGAATAATTGTATGGAAGTTTTTTATTACAGCATCAAAACAGTCTATATTACAGCTAGAACTTCTTTATGCTATAACTAAACATGAATATTAATGATTTGAACAAAACTTTGGTAAAGTGGACACCATCAGATTTATTTCTATGATAAATATATTATTTTTATTTTCATGTGATCATCAAAATTCAAATTCGAATACTACGAAATATACAATAAAAATAAGAAATTCGTTACAATGTTATTATACATGTGTCATATTAATGGTTTTGGTACCTGTTGTATACGTTTATGTTAAATAATTCTTCACTAGATCTAAAATTCTATACGTAACAATTACACATATACATACATATTAGTATTAGTGCTCTTTGTATCAACAAAAGTTTTGATTGTACTTCCGGAACAAAGCTATATTGTCCACAAACTTTACTGATAAATACTAACATAACATTGTACGGTATATGTGGTTTATGGTATAAGCATTTATGCCATTGTCCTCTCTTATTACTGCAAAAAACTTGAAATTGTTTATATATTTGTTTTATTGACTGTTCCAGCCAACGATGAGTGTAAAAACGGAATAATTAAAAATGTGAATAGTGAATTAAATGATAACTGTACCGCATATGGTTGAAAATGTTTTAACAATAATATTATATGAAATTACAAAAAGTATCTATGTATGTAATTTGCGTCGTTTTCACAAAACTTTTCCAGCGTTCACATTTAATAAACAAGCCTTGCAATGCAACTAAAATAGAATAGAATAGAACAATTGCACATGAAGAAACTTGTGGGCATAAACATAGACATAATTTCAGTACATAACATAATTATTGTTGTCAACTTAGGTAAACACTACCATTCAAATAAATTGTCCGAAGTTGTTACTGAAAACATCACGGTTTAATGTAAAAATCTCATCGTAAAGACAATAAATTTAAAAACATTCAAACACATATCTCTCATTTTTTAGCTAAATAGAATTTAATTTAAAAAAAATTAGTGATTTTAGCTTAACTAAATAAAAATAACTAAAACGCTAATAAATTAAAACATCCAATTTCAGTAGAATTCTCAAGTGTTTTAATGTTAATTAAAACAAACCCAGGCATTGTAAGTTGTAACAGTTATAACGAGTAACGAGTATGAATATGTGAATTGTAGAAAATTTGCGAATATACGTACATATATTTGTAGAGATGCATGGTTAATTGTATACAAACATAAACAAAAATGGTGGTACTGAAAATAATCAATTTTAAAGTGAACATTAAAGTTTGCATCATACAACTTTTTCTATATACTCGTACTCATAAAATGTGGGAGTTTATTGAATGGTTGGTTATATTGTTTAAATAAAAATGAATTAAATAAACTGAAAAAAGTATGGAATTCAGTTTAACATGAATATTAACATGAACTTAATATCTACAAAAAAAATTGTTTTTAATAATCGTCAAATAGTGCAGCTAGAACGTTCTAGTAAAAAGCTATTTATGAAATGACTATTAGATAATATAATAACAAAACCTCATTAAGATTTGTTAATTAATATAAAAATTTACGATCATATAAAAACTTAGGTAAAACGAAAATTTTCCAAAACACGATTTTGAAAAAACCATACGATTAATATTTTTTATTTGGTGAGAGCTCATAAAAAACATGATTTTTTTTGTTGGTTAGTCGGAAAATGCTCTATAATTTTTGTCTCATGTGATAGATATTTAAAATTTAATGAATGGATTATAAAGTCTATGGTTGCATTTATAATCGCGTAAAGTATCATACAAAAACTGTTACTAATAAATTTTTTACGAACGTTTATTTATTAAAAAAAATTTATACAATTTTCGAATGCACTTTTTTCGAAACCTACAACTCCAAATGACATCTGTTAACGGATTTGACATACCTACTAAATGCCCAAGTTAATACGAAACAATGTAACAAGACTAACAAGTTAATACCAAACATGACCTGATTTTCAAAACTATAATTTTCGACCCTCAAAATGAAAAATCTGAAAAATTCAAAATCGATTTTTCTGAATACTATAACTTGAAGTGAAAAACCCCGCATATACGAGTATTTGACTTTATTAGGATGTCTTTAATAAAAAACAATCATTAAAGTCAATAAAAAAAAATTTGAAACTTTTTCCTTAGATGTATACAAATGTTCATGTAGATAGTTGAACTTGTTTTCATACATACATACGTATATATTAACTTGAATGGGAGGTATTCGTTTCCCGTTATCGAAAAGTATACACTTAACGGAAAAAATAAAAAACAAAATTTTTATATAAATCAAAAGGGTAAAGAGCATGTAATAGGGGTTTCGTTGCCACATTCTAAAAGATAACCTTAGGATTTTATTAACGACGACCACTTGGAAGTCAATAGTGTTGATGACTGACTTCTTTTTGGGACAAATTGCAAAAGTCCTCCAACAAAACGACTGGCTTGGGATTTATGGATTTTCCTGTCATTGGCTTTTATCTTTTATTCACTCATATATAGCTCATGTGATAATATGATAATACCAAATAGCCACTAGTTCGACCTCATAGAGTTCTAAACTGGCATCACCCCTAATAATTTCCAAGTGGTAGATGTTAGTTTGTGGGTTCATACGTATGTGTATTCCCTAACATCCACTTTAAACACTACATATAATACACTTCATCATACGTGTATGTATTTGTAAAATAATATGCAATGCACGAAGGCCTTTGTTTATTATAATAGAAGGTCAAAATGGCACACATTTTCCCCAAGTTGTAAATTTATTATGTATAAGATCACATAAAAGAAAAAAAATAATAATTCAGTTCCATTTTCTTCATTCCCCACAAGAATGATAAAATTTTCTATATGTACTTCTTTTATTTATATTACTGTGTATTACATTTTGTATAACTACTAGAAATGCTTATTATTTAATAATGTATTCTAGAATGTTTTCTTTAACTAATAGAATTTTTTATTTTCTATTTCAGAAAATGCCAACAAACTGGAAACACTTATAATAAGGTATAAAAAATCGAAAATCTCTTTATTATATTTTATTTAATACGGTTTCGCTTATTAAATTAATGAACAAAATTCAACAAATGATTCATGCTTGAGGTGACTTTATAATCAATTTTGTAATTTCTATAAAATAAACACAGGAATTATGATAGAATATGTAGTGATAGTCACATACTTTGCAGGATGGTAGGAATTTATAATATTTCAGTTATACTTCAGGTATTTGGGTTTATGTTTAAGAATTTAAAAAAAAATCGACCTTTCTTAACTTTTATTGCTTTCAATTTGTTTGAAATGGAAGCAAAAAACAGACTAAAGTAATTTTATAATCAAACCAGACTCAAATAGTATACTAAATATAAAAATATTACACTTTTGTAATTTATTTGATCAAAAAAGTACAAATATTGAAAGCAGATTAATAATGATGATTGAAGTTATAAGATAACTTAATCGTCACAACAAAACGTGACATGCAAATGTAATTGTCGAAAACTTCATTACAAAAGAATTAAAAATCCTTTGTAATAACAAAAAATATTTCATAACAAACAATCAAAAATTAAAAACATATATAATCTTCCTAACTGGCATTTATGTACCCATTTATTAATGAAAGTCGCTATTATACATAATCTGCATTACAACCTGCGCGTCTCTCTGATACTAATTTTCACATGATGAAAACAGTTTCAAATTAGTAGAATATTTCATTTAAATGCAAATTGTTTATTTTGAACATAACATATCCAAGACCTTTTAAAAACTTCTTTGGAAAAATTGTTATACTAAGACATGATTCAGTTTGACATGTTTTCTCATAACTTCTATAAGGCAATGTAATGTATTTTTTAATTAAAGTTAGTTTGTTAGTATTTGAAAAAATGTAATTAGAAACTTGTTTTTGAAGATAATTTTCCAATTTTTCCACTTTCCTAGTTTGTAATGCGTAGTACGGCATGTATAATAAATATAAAATACACATATAATGTACAAAAGTATTATAATTGTAGATTTAATTTCCATAAACAAAGTTTTAATATTAATCAAGTTCTAACAATTTAGAAACTTTACATTTTAAAACTTTTCACATTTGAATAATCACGATGTATACAAAGTATTTTGAAATTCTGAAAATATTTTCTTAAAATAAAATTTAATCTTTCTCTTTTGAGCCAAAGGTAAAGTTTTAGCGCCTTCGGCTTCGACTCCACAATCTGATACAATAACAAGTGAAACAAAACAGATTGCATTACAAAATCAATGGGAAGGAAAAGACCATCAGGTAGACAGCTAATACCAAAAAAAGTCAAACTCTCCATTGACTAAACACACCAGTTGCAATTTTCACAGACTGTTTATAAATTAAATTTTCTTAAACTCGTATAAGTTTGTATATATACTCAAAACCTGCTTCTACAATTGAGTTTCTTGCTTTTTTATTATTCAATTGCCTTTTTCTTATAATACATTTATAAGCAATTCATAAAATTTTCAGAATATGATTTCAGCAAATGAAACCACGTGGAAAACTGTTCGACAAAACTAAAAATATGAAATTAAATTCTATACTAGGTACTCGTACCTGCACACATTTCAGTTGCTATTATAATTTTTTGAAAAATAAAAAAGCTCTCTCTAATTCAATTACTGAGAAACAACTGCTACGAGTATATTTCGTTTTTATATTTTATAAATAAGTATTGAAACCGATTTGAAGACATGTATTTATACAAAAAAATTGTAAAAAATAATTTTCCAAAATTTTGAAACAACAACTTTTTCATTGAATGATATATTCCTTTATTTCCTATATTGTTATTTTTATGTTTATATAGTTTTATCGAGAACGCGTTCAATGAAACAGGTGCTACGCAATAGCGCCTTATTATAAAAATGTTTGTTTATAACTAAATATTAATTTAATTTATAATTAAAACTTATCAACTTAATAATTCAAAATTTTCTCGTAAATTGTACTAAATATTAAATAAGAGAATTAATTGTTTTATTTGCGATGTTTTATTAAATAGTCAAAGTTGTCACTTTATATTATTATGCGATAAACTATACATTAATATTTAATAATACTATTATACATAAGTCGGATATACATATGATAAAAATAAGGTTGATTGGTACAATAAATTCTCGAATAAATTATTGATTTTCTTTCAAAAATTAAGAATGTTTAAAAATGAAACATATTATCTTCGTCAAAAAATATTATTTACATTTTTATTATTTATTATTTTAGCCATCAATCGGACTTCGGAAGCGAGTTTGAGAGTGTTATAAAAGTATTTGAAATATAAATGTAAACATACAACATACATAAAGTCATAACATTTGTAAATAGTGTTTATTTTGAATATAAAAGAAAAATTGAGTACATTTTAGTGATTCCATACATATTTCGTGTTACATATTTAACTTTTAATTCAATTAAAGTTGAACTTTAATATATTATGTATAGGCTAAAACTTGTGTGTTAGAAATTGTTTATAACATTAACACTTCAAAACTAACTTGTTCATTTCGGTATGCATATTCGGTAGTTGTATATATTGAAATTTGAATCATAAACAAAATATTCAATCAAATACAATGCGCCCATGTAATAATAATTGATTAAACTATCAATACGGATTATTAATTTAGTTGTCAATAAGTCGAAAGGTCATATGAATATTCTATTATTAATTACACGAAGAGAGAATTGCTTTTATATTTTATAAATACATATTGCTTTTGTCAAAGACATATTACTATGAACATTAGTATGATTTTAGGAAACAAAACAAAGCAATTTATAGGTATATACCACAGCACATCACATCATAATAATAGAAAGGCCAAATGAAATATATTTTAATTTAAATGAACTGAACCGTAAATATGTATATACGTGTATGTGCTGCTTGGAATTCCCTCATTGACATATAATCCCATTGTAATATTCACCCTACATCAACACGCCAACCAGGTAGGGAAACCATCTGTCTGAGTTATACACAATTTTGTATTTTATAACCGTCCAACACTCGGGTAATTCTAGTATATTTACTACTGTTTAGTTACTAAGTACAAAAGTTCCATAATTAGATTTATGTTTAAACCAACACAATAATTAGCATTAAAGAAACGTTTTAAACTTAAAATTTCATTTAGAAGTTTTAGAATGTGGATATATACACATACATACACATAAACATCTACTTCCACCACATTTCTCTGTGTTCAAGTATGTAGATGTATCGTATTTAAGAGTCATCGTCTTAGCGCGTTTCAGAATTATAAACATCTCTGTAGAACGGAACGAGATCCTTGCAGCAGCCGTCTGTTTCTCAGTTGGAATGCAGATAGTGCATCTTACGGGTTACGCTATTCAGCAGTTATGTTAATGTAATCACCAAGTTTTTAACTAATTAAAAGAATCAAGGCGTGACACTTAAAATGGCTATCCAGTGTTACATGTTACAATATTAGTGTTATACAGATATTTAGTTTTAGTGTAAAATTTTTGTTTTCGGTTTGTGTGTTGAACAATTTAAAAAAATTTAAACTGATTTAGGGAATTAACACCAATTCACGTACACAGTCAAACTGCTAATACCTTCATGAATAAAGGTAAAAGAATATTTACCATTATTTCTCTTCTATTCTTGCATTCTTTTGCTTTCTTTTCTCATGAATTCTTGTTTGATCTTATCTTAAGATATTATTGTTCAAATTTCAGTTATACCAGCAAAGTGATCACGTTTTTAAACGTTCAGCCGATGTCAAGACTAAGAAATAGTACTTTAAAACGTACCTTTGCAGTGGTAATAAATTTTAATTTTTTTCTCTATTACCTTTATATGTTGTTGTTGTTTTATATTATTTTCACTAACGTCAGCACCATTTTTCCATTTTTATGATTCTTACTTTACTATCAAATTTGATGTGGCTTTGTTTTATGATATGTTGATGGTTATGTGGCTAAATAAATCCTGATGACATCTTATTATAATTCGACGTTTTTGTTTATCTACAGCAATGTAAGCAAAATTTAATATGCATTTTACGTTGGCAATTCTGTATATGCAGCGCAGATTAGTATTATAAATTATATGCTATATTTTTTTTGGTTCTTTAAAGTAAATATACACTATTATAAACATAAACTTTCAAACTACCATAAAGTTGTAAAAACGTAGATCAACTTTTGTACACTAGGTAGATGTTAATTAATTAAATTACTTTAATTAAAACTATATAGTATAAATCTACGTTGGTATAAGAAGTTGTAACATTATTGTCAAATATGTATATGTTGGATATGTCTATTTTATTGCAGTTGGTTTTTTGTATATACATATAATAATTTATTCGTGTTAACATGAATAGTTACTTATAATATACTCGTACAATTAGACATAATCTTAAATCAGTTTTTAATTCACACTTCGATTATAGGTATTTACTTTTTGATATTAAATGTCTAAAATGAGCAAGTGAACTTAAATTTCCTTATATCCCTATCTAGTCTTTTACTGTGAAGACTTCTTCTTCTTACTCGATAATGAAACTTTTGGATGCGTATACAAGAGACAAACGTTTATCTTTAACACTGTCAACAAGCAATTAGTTTCAATTGGATTATTATCAATGCGTCCAAACAATTTACAACTCTGTAAAGTGTAAAACAAACTGACAGTTTTAATGTGTACATTTTCCCTTTATTATGTAAATTTTGTTCCATTACATTTGTGTAAAAATAGCGCCAC
>SSSI01004253.1:17591-56853 GCA_004796505.1 Oryzaephilus surinamensis | reverse complement strand
TAATAGCTTGAAAGTTTTAACGGGTGCACATTTTTTTATACTTCGAAATCCGTTATTATATAAATGTTAAAACATAAAATGGAATAAACAACATTTAATCTAAAATTAATTGAAATATATGGTTGAACGCGTATATTGTATCAATTTGATAAATTATTTATTCATTTCTGATATAGTCGCCTGAAAGGATCTTATATTCGATTTGATTTATGCATAACAGATACGAAATTTTGTGACCAGCAAAGAGAAATTATTATGTTGAATGAACTAAAGTCGGTCCTTTGTATACTTGCCGCTCTGATTGTAAATGTAGTAATAAAATATATGAATAGTGTAAATTAAATATGAAAAATGGAATATTTAAGGAGCCAGCCTAGCTAAGTTTACAATTTCTAAAGAATTAGAATCTAGGAGGGTATACTTGTTAGAGTGTGTGAACCCTTAAATAAGCAAATACATTAGTTTTAAGTTAATTTGATGAATTAGCAATATTTACTGTTCCAAAACATTTACTACAAAATTTTGATCCATTGGTTCGTAGAAAGTACCTATAATCAAAATTTTATTGGTCAAGAGGTAAGTATATAGCGTACACACTATAGTCTAGGACTCGTTATGCAAACACGCACAAAATGGGAATATCGTAAAGGCGTCTAGTGAAAAGGGACAGTAAAAGGCCTTAACAAGATCTTCTGTGTTAAAAGCCGGAATATTTGAAGTGCGTGTCATGACCGCATAGCCGCGGGCAAGCTAACTATTTTAAGGGAAATTTACTAGTAAAACGTATGCCCTATAAGACCCCTATATTCCTGCCCTTTATTATGTTCATCAGAGTCAACTATGAAGGTCCAAAAACACAATCACCTACATTTCAACCACAAAATTTTCTCTCTTGTGTGTCCAACACAGAATTTCACTCTTCTACACTATATATCCGGATGGTGCTGTGTGCTCATTTTCAACATTTCGCTTTGCCCTTTGGTTTTGTTCGTAAATCCACACTATTATGTAAAACATGAATATTATTACTATAATTACAAAACATTGGTGACCCAGTTAATTGTATTAAAAGCGTAAATTTATTGGAACACGATCCTGAATATTGTATAGTTATTATATGTCAGTATATTAGTTTTGTGGTTGGAGAGCTGGTGTGTGTGTATATATGCAGAATATTCCATAATAATGTACAATTTATTAGGTTTATACATATTATCAGTTCGAAATAGTGTTACACAAATATGTGGATAATTATGTAAATAAGGGAAATGTTTATTTTAAAGTTTTCTATTTACAATTTAATGTAAATCAAAGAACCATTATGTAAATAAAACGATTTCATGTTTATTTCATTCATAATAAAGATTTATTGATTATAAGTATTTTGAAATTTTAATATTTAAATGGAATTAACAGTTTTCCACTTGTTCCTAATTGAAATGTTCTGGATGTTCTCAAATTATAATATTATAATAATAAAAAAGAATTTTTATGCATCGATTTTTAAACATCTACTTAAAGGTAGCAAGTTAATCCTTAAAATGTTGGTGGAGAAAGTGGAGTGAGCCGCTTTTAACTTAATAATTTTACACCATATTCGATTTTCCATAATTTATAACATTTTTCATGTTGAAATAATTTATTGAAAAGCACTTTTACATTCAAGCACACTTTATGGCACTTATTCTTTAAGTGGGTTTCCAAACTTAAAAGTGACTAAAAATGAAGTTTATGATGTTGATGTTGGCCAATGATGATTCTTAAAACAAAAGTTTTCCAAACTCGTTTATAATAGGTCCAGGATTTGTGTTGTTGTTGCATTTAAAATTCTTAAATTTCCTTATGCAATACGTAAATTTAAAATGGAAACCATGGAATAAAGAGAAATATTATAATTCGTAAACAAATTCTATCAAGAAATGTAATTGGATTTGCCTTATTCATTTAATGGAAGATTTCTAAGCCAAAAATTGTTGGTCTCTCGGGCATTGTCAAGAATTTAATGGAATTCTCAGCCTCAAATTGACTGTAAAAATAACTCTTGTTATTTTAATCAAGTGCTACAAACAAACTCCGTCTATATATATAGTCAATGACTGGTAATTATTTTCAACTGTTGACACATATTAAAAATATTTTTCACTTTCATTTTACAGAATTTTTTATTATTTTATTGCCATCGATTCATATTGTGTTACATCCTTACCAAATATTACTTTAATTCGAATTTGAAACTTAATAAAGAAAATTAAATAAGAATTTTAGTGTGTATTTATAAGTAGAGGAAAATGCGCACAGCTAAAGTCTTACAGAAATCCATTATCTGGAGTGTCCCGTGGGAAATTGAAATATTTCTGTTATTTTGGGCCCTGTATAGAATCCTCCCAACCTGGTTACCTGATACATTCACGTATACACACATACGAATATATATATATATGTTATATATGTATATATATATATGTATATATATTCTTCATATAGAGGCACACCTACACTGGAAAATGATGGAAATACTGTATACAAGGGGGATGAAATTGTCACTATATTTTACACATTAGAATAGCAATATCAAAACTGTCTACTCTGTATTTTTCCGACGAAAACATCTCAAATAATCGACTAGGTTTTCCCCATGCGGGACGTGTATCGAAAAACAATTTTTCAGCCAGAACTGAAAAAAAGACATTATCTAATACTTATGTATGAGTGTGCCTGTCTATATGTGTATAGTTTTCCCTCTCATCTTATATTGGTTATATCGAGTAAACTGTTTCCACTCATATAAAAGTTAACATTTACATGTTCTCCAAGTATTAGACACATTTTTCCTCATACATATAAAGACATGGGCCCCGCTTTGATACGCTATTCTACACATTTTCAATGGTATGTTGAACAAAAGCAAATTTGATTTTAACATGCAAAATCTAAAACGTCTGACATGGCGTATATTAGGCACATCTGTCTGTCGTCATCAGTTTCTTTCATGTCAGAATTGCAGCATCGGAATTTTATATATTTTTTCCGAATATCTGTTATATATGTATATATGTAGATTGTTTGTTAGAAATATTGCTGTTTTATGAAAAATTATTATTGACGCCATCAAACACAAAAAAATTCTTTCTGTCTACTTGGGCATTTTTAAAGAGTACTGGAGAAACGTCACTTATTAACATAAAAAGAAATACGAAAGAAAAAAACAGTACAATTTAGATTCTTGATCACGTTTTTGCGTTTTATTTCAACCGCAAGCAATTGCGAAAAGTCTTGGTGACATTTTAATTTCCCAACACCGAAGGAACAGAAAAATAAACCAGCAACAATAAATATAAAATATTATATCAAGTATCAAGGCAGAAAAATATTCCATTCCTGTAAAGTCATCCTTAAAGAATCAATTTCATGCATCGTAATTTTATTACATTAGATAAAGTAAATATTGCAATTGTCCACATTAGATTCATTCCATTAAAGCGCTCGCACAATTTTTCTAATACCACATAAAAGGCAATTCCGGGGGTTCGACTAATGTATAAATTAACTATTTATTTAATTAAATACGTACATTATACCTTTGTACACCCTAAAGGGATTTGTTGATCTGGATATGTTATAATTTTTATACGTAAATATAAATAATAAAATTTAATGGTGTACAACATAAAGAGAATGAGAAAATATAGAATCCTGTGCCAAGTTGTGCAACACCAAAGTATATATTATTTTATATACGGTTACAGGAAATTGTCTTAGTTTTATGGTTGGGCCCGTATAACTTGTGGATGAAATAAGGGATGATTTTGTGTTTTCATATAGATCCCTAGATACCAATAAATCACGAATCGGGGGTCATCCTACTTATCAGTCTTATATAAATATGAGTTAGTATATGGGTGTGTATAACTTATCCCTACGAATGAAAGCAATCTGCCCACAGAATCTCCATGACTCATCAGGTCGATTTATACATTCGTTGGCCCTTAAATTGTTATTGACATTTATCTTTTTTAACTATACACAAGAGAATTGCCCGCGTGTACACGTTCGAGAAAATTTTACTTAATAAATATATAACTGAAATTTTAATGCAACTATACTATAAAAAAAAAACTCTCAGTTCTTGCCATCATTTATTCTAGTAAAGTACTAAAAGTAGTTTTTGCTTTACATTTAGTGTAGTATGTATAATAAATGTTAACTTTGGTGTAGTAATTAATTGCAAGCATTAGATATTAACTTTACTAATACTAATTAAACTATTTATCAAAAAATATATCTCAGAGTTTCACAGACAGTTTACAAATAGACATAGTTTGTTTAATAACTCTCTAGTCAAGGCTGACAAATTTATATAAAACACTTAAATTATTTCTAGTTTATTTTCGGAAATATATTGTTTGAATTTTCATAATAAATTTTTATGCAAACCCGAAAGCAACTGCTTTTAAAGCATCCATTACTGTATACTATCTGTCAATTTGATCATTTCGTTACAGTTGAAAGGATGATGACGATGTAAATTCATTGATAACAAACACATTTGTGTGCTAGTAATTTCCTAATATAAATGAGTCATTAAAATTGCAAAAATATAAACAAAAATCCCAGAAAAGGGAATTTTAAAGCACGTATAACGTCTTTACATATACATGAAAAGTAGCTGTAACGATTAATCAAGCAGTCCTAAGAGAAAATGGCATAGAACAAACACGTTGAGAGACTTAAAAAAGGGCTAGTTGACCCAGAGTTTTGTGTATGTTCTTCAATATTGTCCCGGGACCTTGTGTCCCTTGAAAATAGGGAATACGTACATCCAGTTACTAACGTCTTCGCATCAAGCCTGATTAAAACGGACAGGATAATTCCCTTGTTTCTGTCATCCTTTGTTAGGTTAATGATTAAAGATTTACTTAAAACTTGAACAACATAGATTTATCATACTACATTAGAAAAAAAATCTATAAATATGCTATATGATAAAATTTTACATTAAATTCTGGTTTTACTCATTCTGAATGTTAATATTTTTTAGTCTAGACTTGCCTACATATTATGTCGATAAAAATAGACATTTTTAATTCAATGTTTAATATTTGCAACAGTTGAAAATTTATAGCAAAGCAAGATGTCACTGTGTGGTCAAATTTATTATTGCAGTTAAAATTGCACTACAGATGTGTGACAGTTTTCTCTATATATACCGGATGAAATGTCGAATATTTTGTATGGAAATGAACGATTATAAACATACGGTATAAATTTTCAAATGTAAATTATATCCCAACCATCAAATTGATAAATTTCCTAACAATATTGTTGTTTGGCATCAAATTTAATTCACGTTTCCATCACACAGCATATTGTTGATGTTTAAGGATTTTTATGTATTAGTGAAGCCAGTAATGGTCGATTAATTTCATAGAATACTGTTATTTGATTAAATTTTTTTTGCTGAAATAAACTGTGCAGTAATTTCAACTGTGAAACATTTCTTCAAGTTTCATCATTTTTCATTTTGTCATAATACTTTTTTTGCTGTTTTGTTTTGACCCAAATGTTAATCATTCATCATAACTAAACCAATATATCTGTTGTAATTAATCAAATATGCACATGCACAAATCAAAAGTTCCGTAATCATTTGTCCATGCAATTTTAATTGCTTGTAGCCTATTACAAAGTTAGCTTTACTATCGACCATTCATGCATGTACATATTTTGATTACTAAATGAATTGTATTACATTTCGTTCGATAATTTATTCCTGTGTACATAAAAATGGAAAATATAGATAATTGGTAATTATTTGAATTATCAACAGTTTATTTTACAATCCATGTCTTATGACTCCAAAATATTTTGCAAAATTACCTATGCAAACTAAAATCGTTAACTATAGCTATGAAAATCGTGAATTAAAATTACATTACAATAAATATTTTACTAACCCCAAATACGTTAATCTAAATCAATTAAAATCTAAATAATTAACAATTTCCAATTGAAAATGCTCGTTCGTTATAATATATTATATCCTAATTAATTATTGAAAAAGTACTATTCAATAAAGTGTATAATGTTTCAAGAAAATTTGCGGTTTAAATTCATTAACATTAATTATTTCTGCTATTCTGGGAATTACATAATAAATAAGTAATTATTTTGCTTGTGTGACACAAAATCTGTCGTTAAACTAACAAGACGACGGTTTTTGTTTGGTGTTTGCAGAATATTGGTAGAAATAATATGAAGGCATATCAGGTAACTGGAAAATTTAAAATTAATTGCAGAACTAAACAACGGAAATTGGTTTGTTTGAATAATGTAATATGCAACCACCCTCATACTCTCAAAGCTGTTGGTATTAATTCCGATGTAATGCAAATAGGTTTGTTGTTGGTGCAATTAAAATTTCTGCATATATTTTCAAAAGTAATCTTTGTCGTTCTTTTATTCGCTGTTTATTAAACGTAGGTTTATCTTGATTTTAAATTAATTTAATTAATAATCAGTGAAATAATAGAAGTTACTTGTTTTTAATAAAATAGGGTAAAACACTCTAAAATAGTAGTTAACAATGGTTTATTTGTTATCTATGACTAAAATTATGGTGATAAAAAATTTAATCAACGCATAATTATTTATAGTAATCGAAAACTATAATTTTTATTTCAATTTTCTAAAATATTGCGTATGCCTGTGATGACTTTACCACATGAAAAATTATTTTAAATTGTGATTACACATTTTCAATTAGATGAAATTTATTAATTAATGATTTATGAAATATAATATGTATTGATTTATTTATAATTTATTCAACCATACACAATAAATTATAAAATATTTTTTAAACTATTTTTCATTATTCAAATAAATCCATATGTGTTTTCATGAAAATACATATAATAAATACTTTTCCCCTTTTTTTATATTATTTACTATACCGATAATATATAATTTTATTTTTCTATGAAATAATTATAATCTAAATCTGTAAATATTTTAAAATTATATCAATGCAAATAGTTTTTTTAATTATACAGACAAATGCATAACATAATAACAAATATTCGGCTGAAATTTAATAAATTAAATTGTATTTATTAAAACCGTGCAATTTTCAAAATTAACATATCCCATTGAGGTTTATAGCTGTGCAGAGGGAATATTTTATCCTGTTTTTAATAATTTTACTAAATTGTCAAAAACAATTACATTTTTTTCCATATTACCTATACGAAATTAAAAATTCACCCTACCTATATTAAAATATGAAGCAATATTATTTCTTCATTGTATATTTCATGAATAAATTTCCCATTTATTCGCATTTATCCCATGTGATATGCTGTGAAAAAAACAATGTAAAATTGTATAAACTGTAGGCAAATTTATTTACTTTAAATTGTTATTATTTCAATCATAAAGTATTAAATTAAAATAAAATTTTATTATAAACAAAAACAGGTCTAGTTTTCGACACAGTTTGTAATTCTACTTGTTTTTCGCAATTAATAAATAAGACAATCCTTCAACCTTAATTTTTCACCTACACATTATACAAAGGATGATTTTAGTTGATTCAAAATGTTATCACTTATTTCATCTGAAGTAAATTGTTGATAGTGAAAAATTGGTCAACCTGTCAAATAAAATATCCAGCCATATATGACGTGACCACATTGAATATATTATGAAAAATTCAATTTTAATGGAAAAACGCTCATAGACATGCTGTGCAAGTGAACGTTGTTGATGTCTTTTATTTAGTTCTGTTTAGGGTTCTATGGAAAATTTCGTGTCGTTTATACGGGACAATGCATGTGTAAAATAGGGAAAGTAAAAGCAATGGTCCGTGTAATATAAATACAGTACATGGACGGGGTTTCGGTCCACATATATACGAGTTGGCCTGAAAAGAGTGTTCGCTTGCTGATATGAAAGAAATCGTTGGCAAGCCTATTTCTATACAGTGTGTGACAACTCATATGGATGTTATTGATACTATGGGACTCTTATCTCAAAAAAAAATAATTCAACTAGTTTTGTTCCAGTTGATGTAGAAACAAAATTCCGTTAACTATTTACATACTCGTATAAGTGTATGCATAAATGCAAAATTCAATTTTCTTCTATTGCATAATGATATAGGGTAGAAAAAACTGCATGCTGCTTTATCGAAAAGGGTAAACTACATTTTAAAGTGCCTGCAGCAAAACAGAAATGTTTCTGACGGCTTCAATATCTTACTGATAAAAAAAAACTTATTCCATTGCACTTTCCGTATTATCATCCAACTACAAAGGAAATTTAATTGAATTTAAACTATGATATATGTTTTCGTTTCTCTGATATTGCATTGAATTTTTATTATTGCTTTATTTTGTTCTATTTGTTTCTTTTTCTGTGTGTTTGTTATAAGATGAGAAATATTACGTTTTGTATGGAAAAAAGTGCAAATAATATTTTTATAGATTTTCATTGTTTTCAGTTCAAACACAAATTTGTAAACAAATGAAATATAAGGGCTTTTTATTAAAATAAAACAAAATTAATGTTGTTTACATTTAATTAATAAAAAGCTGAATAAAATAAAATATACACATAGTTAGCGGCACAATTTTTTTTTTGGTTTTTTATTAGTAACTATAGTGGTAATAAAGTTAATTTATGACAAAATATCAACACAAGTCTATCTAGTTTGATGAGTGAAATAAAGACATCTGTTAAACTACTCCATTATACAAATATTTGCCTTCTTTCTGTTGAGAAGATGGAACTGTCTGAATGTAAATGGTATTATTGTAATATGAAGAAGTAGGGAAGCCGCTTGTAATATGTAAATGTAAAGGGAAGTAAGTTAGGGGTTGATCTGTGAGAAAACTTACACCTGTTTTTTAGCCAATAGTTACTTTTTTCGGGGACATTTTATTATTTTCATATTTTTGTATAAAAAACCTATTCCGATGTAATGTGCAAAAGTGGAAATTGTATTTTATGTGAAACTATAGTTTAAAATTTCCTTTTATGAAGCGAAATAAATTTTTACCAGCTGCACTTGTAGTGGAAAACAAATAATACATAATTTGTTGTGGTAAAACCACAATCTATTTTCGGTACCATTGTGGTGGTGCTTTTAAAAATTTACGTTATATTAGTTTTATAAAATAAGTACAGTTAATTTTATTAATTAACATTAATGACCAACAATTTGTCCAAATTCTGTCCATTAAAATAGTTCTTTTTCTTCTATGTGTTAAAAATGTCTGCACACATAGAAAATGTTGAACAAAACTACAAACAAACTTTTAATATATCCCAAATGTCTAATTTCCTAACTTGCTGGTAGAAAAGGTTGATGTTCTTGCAGCTACGTGAGTCCATTGTTTCACTTCACAAATATAAATAGGCTTATTTGCAAACGGGCGTGCTACAATTCGGACAATATTTATTTTCTTGCTTAGAAACAACAAAGTACAATTAAAGTTCACACCGAACGACACATATAAACTAATTTCCAACGAAATTTTAAATTAGTTTTATTCAACTCCTTTGTTTTTTCTCTATTTAATAAACATTCCAGCCTTTATATTAATTGAATATTTTGTATTATCTTTGAATAATTGACTCTCATGTTGCAAAGCATGTTATACGGTTTAAATTAAGTGTCAAATACGTGTTCAGCCGTGGTGCTTTAGTTCCAAAAAGACATTAAATTAACGTATGGTCTGACATGTGTGATGATAACACCATCATACATCTTAACTATAGTCCCCGCATCTCACAACAGTCATAAACTTATATTAAACGGCCAACAAAGTACAACAATGTACCTAGCCGTTGGAAAGGGATTTACACATTCTGCTATCCATTTTTAGACTCAAACCGAAAAAATACCGAAAAAGTGATCAATTTCAATTTTTTTTCTGGTATATAATAGTAATTGTAAGTTTATATCTATTAGCCCTTTATCTTATTCCGGTAGATAGTGGGTTGGCGGTAAATCAAATTTGTAAAATTTGCACATATATCAGTAATGCTATTTAGAAAACGCTATGCATAATAACACCATCCTGATTTATTATACTAAAATGGCGTTCTGCTTCAATAAAGTCCTAATTCAAACTTATCTTTTATGGAAATCTATAGACTTTTGGTAAACACTGAATGAATAAAGGAAATTGTCTTTTTTCTCCAAAAGAAAAAGGATATTGTCAGTAAGTTGCAAAAGCAAGTTCATTTTGGAAACTAAATGTGCTATTCACTATGGTGTTGAGGCTTCGATAAGACCTATATATACAAAGTATACGATATATTTGAATAATAATCGAATATTTTTCTTATATTGTGCAAGAAGACCACAACAAACAACAACAACAACAATAACAGGCGGTTGTCTGTAGGGAAAATTAAGATTTGGACGATAAGAGTTCGTTATACTAGCAAAAGATATGCACACAAAACACTTTATAAATGTACAGCGCCCTCGAGAAATCTATCTGTAGTCATTGCTCTACTTGCAGATAACGTTTTCCCTTGTTTGTGGCTCGGAATTTGATAAAAGTTGATTTATTTATGCACAAGCGGCAATTTCTAGAGAAAATTGCCATCTTTACTCTCTCGGACTCGTATACATACATATGTACACATGTAAGTAGTAACATAAAACCGGGCAAATCCAATAAATAAATGATGTGTTTACAAAACAGGTGCATCTCAAAGTCATTTTATTTCTCATAATAGTGAATTTTATTTCGTATCTCAATAAATGTCTGTGTGCCTGCTGTATTTTATGAATCGTATAATTTAAAATCTGCAAATATCTGCATTATTTATTAAGATTTTATTGATTTCCATTCACGTGATATTATTTTTTTTTTAATTTCGTATAATATATTCAAAAGGTTACAAAAATACTTCAGTTACACAATATTTCCCTAAGTAGTGAGGGAAATGCTTAGAGATTTCTCGAATATTCAAAATGAACATAAATGTCTACACAAATTCCATATTCGTAAGAGTTTAAGTTAGTTTGACATTAATTTCATTTATTTGATAAGTAAAGTAACTCAAGAAATGCATTATGAAAGTTTTCAAGTTGTCGTGAAGAAATATACGTACAAAATCATCAAATTAATGAATTTATAATAAAATTTTCGTAATAATTGTTAACGGAAAATAATACATTTATGAATTTTATGGTAAAATCTATCCATACTTTGTAAAACCCTTTTACCACGACTAGAATTTCATCAATGGATAAAATGTGGAATCTTATAAGTCGATATACACACTTAAAGAGTTAAAAGCAGGCTTTATGAATGAATTTTCAACAAACTACCATGTAAATTAAGCTAGATCCTCCTATAATGTGCTCTTCGTCCCATGTCGATGATCTAAATTTACAGTTCTATCACGACAAATACGCCATTTAGCTTCCGTAAACAAAAGTTCTTCTGTATAGTCAGCATTTGGATGGAATAAAAGGGTGTTTTTATACCTTTTTACCACCACAAAGAAATACAACACAATCTCAATAATAAACAAAACAATGTTATTATTATAATATTTTTATAAATATTCAGTGTTCCATTTTCTTCATTAAATAGAACTTCTACGAATATATGTACGTATTTGTTTATTTTATTATTATATGAAAAATGATATTACATGATTTAATATTCAAGTTAAACAAAACAGTGGTTGTGTATATATGCCTCGTTCCGAGAATTAAATTTATTTATTTCCGTACTTATATACAACAAGGAAGGGATTTTCTGCTCTTCTATAATTTTCTCATATTAAATTAAAGGCATATTTTAGTGTTTTCCTTTGATAACGTACATATAATGCTCTAATTATTTCTATAGTAACATAGGAACGTACATGTACAAAAGGAACAAAATTATATGTGTATCACATACAATATATTGAATAAATAGTTAAGTACAGCATATTATAAAGCATTAATATATTATTTATGACTTTCTTTAGTTGGAATAAAATCCATTTTATATGTAAAATATGTAATATAATGAAAAATTAATTTTATATAAAAATTTCTCAATTTCTTTTAAAAAGTGTTTAATATAAATTAAATCATATTGAAATGAAATTGTTGGATAACAAAATGAATAATGCTGATTATTGGACGTGAAATCAATTTAGCAAAGTGAGCAAACGAAAATGTATATAAAGAAATTGAAGTAAAAAGCTAATCTTATGTCTGGAATAATCTGGATGGTACTTAAATGACGTCAGTGGAGAGGAGTTTTTGATGCATCCTATATACTTATACAAGTCGACCTTATTAAGGGAACCCGCAAAGAAAACCCAAAGAAACCACATCTCTCTAACGAAGCCAACTCGACAGGGTGGGAAATAAACTCAGACGAATGAATGAAGATGAAAGAAATTTGTGTTCCGTGAAGCACGTGATGCAAAAGAAATTCGAATAGCGGGAATATATTGTATAGTTGCATCATTCATTAAGCACACTTTTTTTAACTGATACTTTAGTGTACTGAAATGGAAATTGCAGTTAATTTTCCATGTTTTTCTTGGAATTTATTTTTGTACTTTCATGTAAACAGTATAAATTGAGACTATTCAGTAAAATTTAATGTGTATTCGTCAAATTTGTAATTTTGCTTTCTTTAATTTTATAACAATCGTATATGTACATATTTTTATATTAGTTTATTTTAGTTGTTGGAAAGTTTAAATACAAATAATAGTCAGCTTGATTTCTAAATGAACATAATTCGTAGAAAACTTGAAAGTTTTTCTACTTACAAAGCGTTCAACGTAAGAAAAACCTTGGCCGCGCATGGACCGAATGGTATTCGGCACGTTACGGCAATTCAGAGCTTCACCACTAAGTAGGCAGTGGCGTAACTACTATAACTATGAATATTATATAGGAATATGTGAGTGCATTATGCATAGCCCTATAAGCGAAAGACGAGTCGTCTAGGTGCGTATTTAAAATTGTCGGGTTTCTCCCTCTCCAAAAATACGACTACGCACAATAGCCGAGGTTTTTCTTACGTTGAACGCTTTGTATATATCTTTAAAATAATTTTCATTTTGAATGGAATAAAGTAAAATTTGTTTCAGCCATGTGCTGTAATTTGGGTGTAAGCCAGCAAAAATATTTTCATTCGTATATGAAAGTTAGTAATACTGTTTTTAAAGAGTAGGTACAATATAAAGACAAACGAAAAAAAAAAATACTAAAAAATTGTATTATGTTGCACATAAATAATACAGTAGAGTGAATTTGTGGGCAAATAGGATTTAAAAGAAATGATCTTAAAAAAGATTATAGTAAAAGTCATATCTCCGTTCAGGCTGTTACCGGTAAAAAGCAAAAATTATGAAAAATGTGTCTTTTGGCACACGGAGGATTACTTCTTGAAAATGGTTTACGCCCTCTAACATATTACAATCGCTCCTATTCAGTTTCAACCCTATAGAAAAATATAACGGTTAGAATTTACTTTCAGGGCTTGAAACGGACGGATGTTTTCAGATCAGGCTGTATTTGCGGTTCGTTGGGATAAAAATCAATACTAAGACGAAGACAAGGCGGAAACAGAAAGTGATAAGGAATATCAGAAATTAAATTACATACTTTTTAACCATCAATTTTTTATTAGAAAAACCGACATTTATTTGCATTCACAGTCATTAATTAATTTAATTAAAACTCATTGTAAAATATGAAAATGATTGGGAAAACTTAACTGAAATAGGAATTTTTGATAGCAAAACAGTCATATTTATATTATTAAAGATAACAAAAAAGTGAGTAAAATACAAGACTATTTAGGAATACATCAGCATTATTGAAAATGAAAGTAAAATTCAATAATGCAAATGTTTGATATGTATGTAGGGGCACGAGTTCTTCTTAATAGGAAAAGTTGGAGGATTGCCCTATCTGTATTCCGATGGGACAAGGACCAAGGATTAGGATAATCAGACAAGTCACCATTTTTGTTCCAGTTCACTGCTACCAAATATAATTTTTGAGCAATTTATATGCTTATAGAAAAAGTTTTATGTGTACGTTTCACGAGTACAAAAATTATTATTTTCCCATTTTTACCTATGTATGTACAGTTCTTCTCACAATAATATAAAATTATCTAGAAAAATGTATTTGTACAAAAAAATTGGGAAAACTAATATTCCATATACCTACTAAGCTGTTTTATTAAAATTTTAATAGAATTTTCTGAAAAAACAAAGTTGATTGGTTGTGTAATTCATATTTTGAAAAATTTTAAAACAGTAAATTATTTATTCCTATGTTACATATTTTCGTATAAGTTTAGTTTTATCGCGAACGCGTTCAGTGAAACAGTGCTGCGCAACAGTGCCTCGTTGTTAAAATCAATTGTGTTATTAAATATATATGCATTAAATGCTATTTTTTTATTTATGGGGTAAGTAGGTATATGAACTTTATTTTTCCTTTTGGAATTTTTTATTTAATAAAATCTTATTACATCGTAATGTTCCTGATAATTGCAGGTAGATTATACATTAAAGTTTTGAGTTTAATGTTGTAATTAAAAATATCTATCCAATTAAGTCTTTTGCAATATTCTCTGTTACTATTACCTTAGCTAAGTGAAACTAACAAACATAAGGAAAACTTAAATTAAAGAAGTTCTTTTTAATCTCAACTTTGCGATACTTTTGCATTAAAACATTAGCAAAAGATGTTAAAGATGGGGCGAGTGTTAATTCAAGTGAAAATTTGTCTTTGCAACCATTAGCAGTCAGCATTTTTGAAAAAGAAATATTACATTTAATACACTGCTTCGTATATATATGTGAAATATTTCTTACTGAAAACTTGTTAATTAGAAAATTATACGTTTTTCTTTCAAAATAACTTGTTCTATATAAATGTTATTACATTTTATTATAGAATGACCAGACAAAAACATTGAAAGTATATACGTTTCTAAAGATAATATATCAATTGAATTTTGTAGGCAAAAAAAAGTAGAGCAAAGCCAGATCCCGGAATGAAACTTTTGCTGACTAAGCTATTTGAAAGAATGTGATGGGGGAGTACATCTCTATATATATGTAGTATAGATATAGCATATATATGTATATACATAATGCGTCGACTTGCACACACTACGTAGGTAAACATCAAAGGGAAGTGAAATATAAAGAGAATAATAAATTTGAAAACGTACGGCAAAAAGACAAGACAGAAACGAAACAAACCGTCATAGAATAACAATAAGTTTTTGAGAAAATCTCTAAATTGCCCACTGACGTAATAAAAATGATGAAAAACAAAATGTGTCGGACACAGAAAATAAGTTTATCTGTTTTTATTAGATCTAAGGGGTCGTTTTTTCCCTGCAAACTCTAAAAACTCTCTATAGGTAGTATACCTTAGTAGTATGTCAAGTTTGCAACGAGAAAAGTTTTCTAGTCAAAAAACTCTTCAAGTATTTTACAAGGCAATACGAATCTATTGGAAAAGTATTTAATATAATAATGTGGGGACGTCCTTTTCGCAAAAATATATACGTATAAGCTATAAAAAAATATATAGAAAATGGATACTTATGTGTACGTATCATATGATATAAAAAAAAGTTAAATCCAAAAAACGAGTCACGTACTGTTTTACATCATGATATATAGGAGCTTATATTTTTGATTTTTATGATATTGCACAACTCTAATTTTTCCAACTATAAATAATATATGTATACAAAAATATTGTACTAGCTGGTATATGGATATGCATTTATAAAATAATGCCATTATTCTTATGAAAAACAATAAAAATAGAATTATCCACTCTACAAACTTCCTGTGTGGAAAATGATACAAAATAGTGCACTTAAATTTTTTTTATTGAAAAACAAGCTATTTAGAGCGACGCGCTTTTGTAATTTTTATACTTTTAAAAATATCATCCCCCAATCCCCATGCATATTATAACTTCGTTGTCGCGGTGCACTGGCTTTTTAAAAGGCACTAGAGAGAGATCAAAGTCTAGTAAATAATATCATTCTTGGCAAAAGTTTTAATTTCTTTTACGATAGCTTTCCCTTATTTGCGTGAAGCTTTTTATCTAGTCATAAACATTACAGCCGTGCATAACTACTTTACAAGAAGAAAATTCCTAAAGCTCTTTTTCAATATTTCTCTGGTTTTATGTAGTTATCTATACCCCTGTAGTAAAGTAGCAACTTAGCGTCCTCCTGGGAGGAAAAAACTTCTTTTAACGACAACACACCACAGCCGAATACTGTTTATGATGCAATAAACAACGTTATTTCAATGCTTTCCATCGTTCTATGGTATAAACAATTCGAATGCGACGTAGTGACCAGTTTTAATAACCGTTTTTACGTATTTTTTATTAGACCAACGTTGTATATGTTTAACTATTGATTAAATCTTAGAGCAATGTCAAAATAATTAAATTATTTTGTAATAAAAACTTTTTGTTTACTATTCATATTCAAATTAACTAGATTTGTTAGCTCAACATCTGTTTTCAAAGTAGAATTAATTTTCTAATAAATATTTACGAAAACAACCAACTGAAAAGTTTCTTGTTAGCAATTTTATACATATATTATTGTGTATAAATAAATTTATTAGACACAAATTATAAAATAATAATTCAACAATATAATAACGACACGTTCATTAGGGCATAATGTTTTGTTAGTGATATTTTACAGTATTAAGTATAAACATTATCACTTCACGCAACTTGTGTCTTGTTTAGTAATTAGATTTTAATAACCAATAATTAGTACTATGGAGGTTTGAACAGTTTACGAGTTTTGGTGGATTTGCAACGCAAATTTACCCAAAATATGAATATTCAACTAGAGGGTTAGAAGAGATGATTTCATATTTTACATATTTTGTATCATTTGTTAACAAACTAGTTAAAATATAATATACTGGCTGATTTCGTTCTCTCCCTTTTTAACAAACAAGACGAATTTTGATTAAAGGAAATTATTTAATTAAGGATGAAAATTATTATATACGGATATATTCATATATTTACAATTTAAAATTTTGCAATCATTTTTTTTTGATATTTTAACGTAATTTTTAGACATTTTTCATTAAAGTTTTACGGATACCATTTTTATTTTATTTATTTTTAAATAAATCCAATTAAATTTTGTCTTATATATGTATGTATAATATACATATACGGTAGTATATACTATATAGTACATATATTTTCACAAATGAATGTTTTTGTTAATTTTTACCGAGTCTCATTTAAAATATACACTACATTAATTTCCATATTTTTCTACATTAAATTTAATTCATTTTCTACTGCAAGCGAGTAAATTATGAAAATGTACACAACAGAAACGTTTTATGTGTGGACGCTTTCGCATTTTTTTTTTAATTTAATTCTATGATATTGAGAAATGTTGTACATTTTTGTAATTAAAAGTGTGAATTTATGAATTTCAAAGTTAATTTTTAAGTAATGCCTTTGATTTAATAAATTCATAGACTTGAATGGCGAATTAGACAGTTAATAATGTAAATCTCAAGAATTATTGTTAATGTCTATACGTACATCATTAAGTGACAATTATCTAGTAAATGCGACATTTCAACAGTTTCAGACAAATTAAGTAGCAGCTTTAACATTGTGCGAACAAAACGATTACTGTCACATTAAGAACAGTTTCTAAAGCCATGATTCCATTCAACATGTATGCATTTGCAAAATTAATAACATACAATTAAAAATTAATTCATGCTTATAAAACGGTAGGATATATTATATAAAGAAGTTTAATATAAAAGATTTTAGTATAATTGTTAAAGAAAGTTTCTGCAATTAATTAAAGTTTACATTAAAGATCCAGTATGAATTTATGTTTTTAATAAATCCGCTGCCGCTTCTATATACAATATATATATGTATACGTTTTACACGCTATAAAATTAGAAATGTTATGCATTCAGTTCAGAAAGTTTGTACTTGCTAAGAATATAACTATAAACACCCGTAAAACGCTTGAATGATTTATTATAGAATTAAATTACATTCCATATACAAGAGTTATAAAAATTGTACAATTGTTATTAAAACCCTTTTAAATATTTATTATTTATTGTAAATTTGCAACAACCCGTGAAAATTTTGTTAAAAATCTCGTATATTTGCATGTGGTCTGAAAATTTAGTTCAATCCATATGAAACAAACAATACCCTGAAGACAATTTAAATATATAAATTACTTTAGTTGTGACTCTTACAACCCGTTGCACTTGAATGCTGGTTGTAAATAGTTAACTTGCTTCCAGCCCCCATAGGAACCGTACCAACAAGCCACTACTTACAGTTTCTCACTTTTCTCAACTGGAGCTGTATGGTATTTGGGCTGAAACTATCCCTCTTAACTACCAACAATAATAACTACAATTACCTGTAATGTGTACAACCTCTCCACAGAATCAGATTTAACATAAACTTGTACGATATTGCGGTTTTAACCATGAATGTGCTTGTTTTGTTCTTTACATTTAATTTCTGGCAACGTAACACAAACTTAACTGTTAAACCACGCAGAGGTGCTAAATTTTAGTGTGCTGGAACTTTTTCTTTAAATTTACCCAGCTTGTGGAAAAAAAATAGTTACAATTATACAATTTTCGTGCTGGAAAGTGAAATAACGAGATTTCCAGCTTTTAAAAGGCAGAAATCGGAGCCAAAGAAAAACAAACAACATTTGATCAGTTTCTCATAGCTTGATGAAAGGCCAAATTCTGGCGTGTCCGTATTGAAAATGTGGTCAACTTGCTCTCGTGTGTGATCAGTTTGGAATTCTCTCTCGTTCTCTTCCACGTTTTTTTTTATTTGCCATTAAATTGTAAATCTCGTTTCTGCACACCAATTAGACTTTCAACAGATTTAAACATCTTGGCGAATTGCAATCAATTTCAAATGGCTTGTTCAACAATTGTTTCCAACAAATCATTTCGGATATATAGTTTATTTGAAATGAAAGTTTGGCTTGTAAGTGTGCTGGGGAAAACATATTCTGAGTATGTACCTATATAAAATGTAATTTGACTAACAAATAAACTTTTTAAGAAGTTTATTCAACGAGATTTCTTTCACCGATGTGGTAATATTTATTTTCATATTCACAAAAGCTTTGCATCGTTTTTTTGGTTTTATTTCGCAATTACATTTGCTTTTAAAAATAAATTTTCTCGATGCATTTCCACCATTCAATCGGCTTCGACGAGTATATTTTATCTGATGATAAGGTTGAGAAAAGTTGTTTGTAAACGACATGTGTCACCACAGGTTATATAAACGCACATATTCCTATCAATTTATACATATGTATACTTTTTAACTTGATAAATGATGTCTACTATAAATATGCTCGTATTTTTTTACATTTTGACTATGCAAAACTTCATGCATCATCAATATATCGTAATATATTATGTATACACCATTATTTTCTTTTTCTGTGTAAAACGAGAATATTTCTACGAAGATTACAATTCAATTCGATTAACGAGCCCTTTCATGGCTTCTGGATTTTGGTTTATTAAAGGGTTGCTGATAAATGATCAGCTTAAAACTCAATTACATTTGTGCTGGTGAAAAAAATATATAGGTGCAAAAAATGGCCAATACATTTTACAAAATACACACACACACATGGATGGTAACGCGAAAAAAACGTTTAGGTCAAACCACTTTCCTCCCCTATTCGTCAGCTGGGATGGTGCATCATTCGTCTTTTTTTGACGTTGTTAACCCTTCAATACTGTAGTCTCATTAATCAAGTAGCCTGGTTTTCTGCTGCAGCACACACACACACACACACACACACACTTACCCAACTTTACCATTATGTTTTTAAAGCGCCACACATTTAAAGTTATTTTGTTGAAAGCAAATTGCAAGCAACTTTTCAGCTAGACAATATCGATGCATATATGTACAATTTATAGAATTTTTTCCAGTTTAGAATTTTCTATTTAAACTTTAAAATCCATAAAAAATATAAAAATAATTTTGAAACGAATTTCCATTGTTCAACTGGATATTAGTTTTGAAAGAGCGGCCCTTCTTTATTAAAAATGCAGATGAAATATATTATCATATGCTTTTAGATTTTGAGCTATATTCCATTTAGTTTTGTTCGTTTATTGTAAAATGAAATGTGCAGAAATTGCATACTTTGGTGCCACAGGCGACATCATTATCTCTTCACAGACAGACATATGTATTTTACTTCAAACATAGCTATATATATGTATATGTAACAGTGTAAAGTTCCTTCCACCAACTGGGAATCCAACTTTTCCATTTTGAACTGAATTCATATCTTCCTATTCTTTTACTATGGTTTGCATATTCATTTAGAGGTTTATTTGCATTTTTACATTCTCCTCCCAAATGGGAACTTATTACGGCAACAACATTGTGCACATGTAATTTTGTAAAATTAAAATAGAGGAAATCTTTGCAAAATTGTTGGCTGAAACTATATGTACGAAAAATAAAATGACAAGTCTAAAGGGACACAATTTTTCTCTTTTAAATTTTATGCATATTCTGACGTTAATATGTAAGTTGATATTTCTATTGATAACAAAGAAAATACATACTCAAATTTCTATGAAATTGTGTATATAAATCGAAATGTAATAAATATTGTCATATGCAATCTGAAACTTTCCTCTTTTTACCAATTTTCGACAATTCCACCTCCAACTAGAATAAATTTTCCGCAGAAAACTACCTACAATGCTGAAATACACACAGGGTTCGGTTTTTCTTTTGGATCGCGTTCCAGCATGGTGTGTGTTATAAAATTGAAATGTTTACTCCTTTATATATTACATTGTTAGAGTTGAGTGGGTCTAAAAGCTATTTCATTCGACGTCGTTGTCGAATTTAAGTTGATTAAATGTTTAAACCTAATCTTTTCAGGTCTTTTCATTCAGTTTACCTTTGATTAAATGTGTTTTCTAAGATCCGCTGTCTACAAATATAACAAAACATCCATATACTATATATCAAACAAGTTGATTTTTGATAAAAACCTTCAAGGGTCGACTTTTTAACTAAATTACATCACTCGATTTAATTAAGATTTGATACAGGAAAATCTATTTAATAGAAAAATTTAATGCCTCTTTTATTCCGAATAAGAAAATCTGATAAAGATTTATGGCGAATGTGTTGTCTAAAATCCGTATAACAAACTTGTATATTTGTATTTTGTAAAGAAAAACAATAGACCAACAAAAAGTGTCTTGTTTGTTTCCGTTGAAATCCAAAATTATGGAATTACTATGCAAATATTTAGCGACTATAATATTAAAACTTGTAAACACATCAATTTGATGAAGTTTTGTGATCAATCTCCTTTTGTTTCGAAAAATGAGATACTTACAAAGGAACTACTAGCAAAACTGATCTATTTCACAAAAGGGGATATTTCAATAAACTGAATAAACACAATACTAGAGTATATTCACTGAAAACGGTAGTTATCTAAAGGAGACAGAATTGGGTTTCAGTTTAGAGTATGAAAACGTGGCAAGACTTTATGATAGTGTATACCTTGCTTAAAACAACGAGATGGTTATTTTACGGAACAGTGCACCCCAATGGACCTTCGGTGTTGGACTTCAAACATATTCAAATTGTACATTGCCTTTCGTTGCTTTGTCGCTGAATTTGCTAAAAAGTGTTGTGTTTTTTTTTCAAGCATTATCATTGCTGGTTTCTTTTTGCTGTCATTTTATTTTTTAACAAAAACATGTCACGCTTATTTAGTGCAAGAGTGGCTTTTTATTACCAAAAAAAAATATGGATATAAAAAATGTAAACATTTCACGACTGTACCTACAGTATAAATATACAACACAGAAAATAAAAAATTTTACTTTCATGTCTAATAAATTTTATAAAATCATTTCCAATTAATTATTGTTGCACATGCAACGTATACCTTATAGCAAACACGTAATGCAGAGGGCACCTTCCAGCAATTTATAATGTAGGTACACATTTTTTGTCATCACTATATCTATATATAATTTTGATAGATTTACTGCTATAGTCAATTTATTGTTTCACATTCTATAAATATGAAAGATTTATTACTGATCAGTTATAATTTGATATATAGCTTAACTTTTAACTTAGATGAATAAACTTCCAAAAGATTAACTTTTGCTTAAATGCGCAAGAGAATATAAGCCAATTTTGCTAATATTGCCATAAAATTTTTATTTCACTGCTATAAAAACAATATCCAACAACTATTACACGAAATTTGTGCATGTTTGTTGTTTTGCTTGACGTTCTCCCATGATGGATGACAATTTTCTTCTTAGATTTAATATTTTTCTTTTTTTTTGCAAATATATTCAAATATGACAAGTAAATCAGAATTTCAGAAAACAAGTAAAAGTTAAATAAGTTGACTTGTAAATTATATGTTTTTTGGATGATGGAGGGTTGAATTTGTACGAAATGAGTTTCTTTTGTTGACTTTCGATTTTACAAAAGCAAACCGGGAGTCTAGACTTGATGATTTGATACGCAAAGATATAGTGGAATGTAAATCTGTTAAATTAGCAAACAAGACAAATAGATATGGCGCCTAAATCATTTATATAGACTAAGAGTATATAGCACAAGTTACAAGTTTGAAACGCAAACCGCATTTGTGTTTCATTTGGAAATTGATTGATGCTAAACAAAACGTTGTTATTAAGTGAATTGATGAAAGTTCTGTAATTAATTTTACACAAAATCAAATTAAATATTTGCAAAGATCACGCGCCCATACATTTTCACAAAAAGCTTATACTAACTTGCTGCCATTTTAGTTTCCAGATCGGATGTTTGGTATTTAATTTTGATGTTTTATTTTAGTATTGATGAAAAAACAGATATTTTGTTATAGTTTATAAAACAAATATAGAAATTCGTCAAATAGTTGTAGAAATGTTTTTAAAATTAAATTTGAGGTTGGGGGCGAATAATTTTAAATGCAACCAAAATTTTCATCATACGTTTTTGGTATTACATTGTTTCAGAAGATATACAATTTTGTTCGTTCATTTTGAATGCGTATAGAGTGAATTTCGATGTAGGTATACGTGTATAGTTAGGAATATTGAGATTTCTTTATTTCACAAAATGTAGATTCAATTCATTGTATTTCCATTTTGAAAGCATACACCAGTAAACATACAACATTGTTTAAACCATCTACTTTGTATTGGATTTTCCCTTTTGTTTTTCAATATGCCTACATACACATGTATAAATAATACGTTTAAACGTATATATACCATATATATAACCTTTTGGAAGATTTAATAATAAAAATAAATTACAATGTTTCGAAATGAATGGCTTATTATCAACAAAAAATGGCCCTATTTGTATTATTGCTTTTAAATTTCTGTATATTACTGAAACGTTTATATTTACATGTTTTAATATTTAAAACAAATTCGCGAATACAATTTATACCTAATATATTCATACAAACATGCAAAAATGTTAGAATTTAAGATTATTTAGGGAGCTAAAAATTGATTAAATTTTAACTCGGCTATACAACAGGTAAAATATATGGCAGAGGATTATATTTTCTGACAAATTAAATTCGTAATTTCAATTTTGTAAGAAAAATATATTAAATTTATCGTATTTATTCAAATTATATAATATTCGAAAAGTAAACAAGATAATTTCACATTCAGGTGTGTGTTTTTTTCATCCTAAAGCATTAAAATGTATACAATTTCATGAAAATGAAAACGTTATCATTATATTATTTTTCTGAAATGCGTTCAGGATATCCTTTAATGTATGAAAGTTGCAGAAACCTCTAAACTTCCGCAAAATCACGGTATAAACGTTACCTTAAATGCTGCAAATAGCTTTGCTGATATGTACATTATCTCATATATGATAGGAATTTACTAGTATATTTTTATATAAAGCCAGATTTCATCTAAACGTAACATCCTGTACACAGTAATACGTACATTTCTGTATACGCTTAAAAATAAAATTACATTAACTTGCTTTTGATGTTGAATTCGTAATATATCTATCATTTTTCCATTTATGTATGTTTGAAAGGGCAAAAGAAGTTTCCAAAATTCACAGGAATATATTCATAAACATTTGCTGTTGTTTGCTGTTCTCTCGTTTTTTTTTTTGTAAAATTCATCTATATGTTGCAACATTTTGGTATCTATCTCACCAGCAGTCAAGTGTAAGTGAAGTTTTAAATAATTGATCAAAAGCACGAAGAACGAAAAAGGTTGTCTCGCTGAATTATTAATCATTTCTAAACCCTTTCAGCGTTTTATTTATGCTTAGTATTTCAGTTGATTGTTTCAAAATTTATATGTAAATTAGTTCTAATAATTTGAATTGTTTTGCTATATTGTTAAGATTTCGACAAAGTTTCATATATGTTTGCAGAATTAAATTATGTATTAACTTTTATATATATAATCGTAAATTGTATGTGAACAAATTTTTCGTTACAAAATAGTGAATTTAATTTTCGTTAACATAATTATCGTGGAAAATCATATCAATCATATGACAAATTTATATAAAGCTTATTTAACAATTGTTTGGTTAATAGTGTTTGAATTCGTATAAGCTGGATCGATAATATTGTAATTGATAGTCTGTATTCAAATATTTACAACACATACGTATACATATTCATACATATATAGTTTAATGTTATCCTAACATGAACTACAATAAACAAAATAAATAAAAAAAATTAACGTTTTGAATATTTCATTTATCTCTATTTCATTTCAGTCTAATTTTCGAGTATATAGATTAAAGAAGTGAAATTTCCCATTAGGGACATTTTCCGACTGGTGTTTCATATAAAATTTACAGAGATACGCCCAAAAACATCATATTCTTTAATATAAATATGTAGATGAATATGGTCCAATTTTTCAGTCACATTTATACGTCTACATATATGTACACCTATACATGTGATTGTACAAACATACAACAAAACGTAAATCAGAAAAAATGAATGAGTATTATACAGAGGGTCGTGGCAAATATATATATAAAAAAAAACGTCATCATAATAAAAGTCCACATACATAACATGACACAAACTTTATTAGCCGTATAGTAGTTATGATGGTTCATTATAAAATATTTATGTTTTTCATATTGGCACATGTATAAGCATCAACTTTATTAGTTTACTTGATGGCACCACACAAATGAACAGTACAATAAGTTTAAATTAACCTTGGACAGCTACACGGGCGCACCATAATAGCTAAAAAGCTTTATATTGGCCATTAATGTCTTTTAAAATAACCGTTATTCGACTAACGAAACCAATTAAAGGTGCACCATGTTAATCGAAAATTCATTTAAACGAAAACATAAAAGATTTTCGGATTGTCGAGTGTAATAAAATTAAAAACGTGTTTAAATAATGGTGAAGGCGCCGGTTTTTTTTTACAATACCTAATGAACTTGTTTTCACATTAAATTCTATTTCAATTACATCAAATCGACAAAAATGTGTTGCCACAAGCAAAAGGTGATACAAAACTGGCACTTCCATTAAGGTGTGACCGCCTCACTTCCATATGGTCTGATGGCGGAAAATGAAATGAGTTTATAGAAATTCTGAAGGTGTTTGGTTAATACAAAGTTTCCGGTGTCAAGGGACCAACAGAAATTTAAATCGAATTTTCCGTACGTAGAGCTGTAATGTAGTCATGTCATCCCTTATCTATTATGGTAGTTTCGTTCTCCGACCATCCCGCCGCCCCCTGTACTTCTCACTCAATGTTATCATTATATAATCAAAAACAGTGCCACCGCCAATTACAATTCTTATTTAGATAAGCAATGTTGTGAATTTGCTGGAATAAATTAGAAATTGAGCCTTTTTTTGTGTTGCAAATCCTCTGTACACGCGGGATTCTGATGAAGGGTGTAGTTTTGGTATTACGAGTATATGGGGGTGTAAAAGAGTTTTTGAATTATAATTATTGAGTTATTATATTATGGAGTGTGGGGAATATATTATAAGGTTTTAATTAAATTCCAGTATTGTGGTTAGTTGTTATACATACACACTGTTTCATAAAATATATTATTTATAAACAAAACTGTTTTAAATCAGAATTATTAAAGTTTTGATACATTGGAATTTCGTATTGTATATAGTTAAAAGATATATTTACTATTACGCATATTATTCCGTATTATAAAACCCTTTCAAACACAAACAAAAAACGGTTAACAAACACAAAATAATATAAAAATGAAAATGAAAATATAATAATAAAAAGAGAATGATATGTTGTAATATTTTAACATTTCTATTCTTTTATTGTTCATTTGAGCATTAAACGTCCATAGCGAAAAAGAAAAAATGTCTGGCTTGATGATATTTTTGGCACAATTTTACACATTGAGTTAAAATTTTTTCCTCTGCATATACTATTATAACAAAAGAGAGCGTTTACGGACGTAACATCCGGCATTTATGAACCGTCATTGTGTTTTTCAGGGGCCTTGTGTGCTCTCTCGCTACTGTAAAGTATATTTTCATTAACAGCGCCCGGGGGTATTATAGTAGGGTAATTAGTATTACAGCGCCTTCACCGACGGGGCCGTCAACTCTCCACTTAATTAGACATATTCAAAACCTCCACCCCTCAAACGTCCTATTCGCGATCTCTATATACACCCAGCATATATATATTCCGTATAATATATTGTACATTACCTTCCAACCATTTTCATACCTAGCCCCCCACCTTGTGAATTAATTTTATTAAGATGTCGAGTAGGATATAATGCATTTGATATATAAACTCTTGCTTCCGGCTGTTTTGGCTGTCTAGTAATGATTTTCGAATATTCACCCCATCATTAGGTCCGTATTATCCGAACAACGAATGCATTAGTGTATCAAAGTAATGGAAAATTATAACACACAAATCGCATAAAAGCTCAACGATATTTTGCAGAAAATCGTTGATAAAATCTTGAGGATTGAGGAAATTGAATTGAACCGTCTCTTATTACGTATAGTGTCCAAAACAAGTTGAAACTTAATAGGAAAATACAAACATATAGAATTAGTTTTTTTTTCGTCTGAACATTATAAAAAATAAGACGGCGATAAGAGACATTGGATTTTCATGATAGAACGTTTAAAATTGCTTACGCCAGACACTTTACCATAAACTAAATAGTCGTTTACAATTTCCGTTAAAGATAATAGGAACGTTACAATACTATTTCATTACTAGAACTCTTTCAGAACGTTTAGAAAACCAATCAATTTTAACGATTCAACGTTTTTTTTTATGATTTTAATAGTAGATTTTATACGGTTCAAGGATATCATTTATAAATACAACCTATTTATTTAAATAAAGCGTGTCGCTTGAGGAAATTTAGTATGAAAGCTGGCTATTCTTTTTCGTACAATTTACATTAACTACTGTATAATTGTTGGCTATCAGTTAAAGTATAAGTGACAGTCCCCTCGGCTATAACACCATCATATATTACACTTCATCTACGTGTAATGATATGAAAAGAGGGCCCAAACCCGAGTACCTATATATGTATATATGAACATATAGAAGACAGGTGCAGAAAATACATTCTTCAAGCTGAATGTAGATTATTACACTGATAAGCGATGTAGTGTTTTATTAACTGTAATAGGACAAAGTAGTAGGTAGGTTTATTTATAGTATCATAAATTAGGGATAATTATGTAATACTCTTTAGTTAATATTTGTGCAGTGTGACAAGGCGTTATTTAAACAAAAAAAACGTGTTGGGGAAGATCTAAGCGTATCGCTATCTGAAACAAGGCACATAAACAACATTTTTTTGTAACAAGGATAATTAGTACCTTATGTAAAGGAAAAATGGAGTAGCAACTTTTTAGTATGTTCTTCAGAAGTCTGAAAGTATGCTAAGTTGTTGTGAGAACTGACTCTATAAATGAACCCTAGTACTTGAAAAATATATTTCTACGTACAAAAAGTTCGGTCATTTTTTTTAAAATTACGTATTTGTTAATCTACTTCTAGATTAAGTTTGATACTAAATATTGGTTTAATTTAATTATAATGCAAAGCTGTATTACAAATTACTAATTTAATGTTACAAATTGACTCGTAAAGTTCGTAAAACTGAGTAATCTTATTAAAACTTGTTTTAATACATAAAAATAAAATTATATTCAATTTAACAACAAAATAGAAACAATCCAATAATACATCAATACAAAATAAAAATATGTATATTGTTTTAAATTTAATTTCTCTGAAATAAAATTTAATGGCATTAAGTTAATTTCCCGTAAAATTATAAGTTGATTATTAGTTTAAAAACTTACCTTTAAATTCATTCTAATTTACATACAACGTTCTCATAACGTTCTTATAAAAAAAAGTTACTATATTATAATAGATACAGAAGTAAACTGCTGTAAACTATATGAGAGTCCATTAAGTTTACATGCTACAAAATAAACAGTTTTCCATTCGGCGAAAACTTAGAGACTTTATAATAATAAACGAGTACATAAGCAATGTTGGTTGGTTAGTGCTAAGTGAAAACAAAACTACTTAGCTGTTATGTACTTGTTGTTAGTAGGTAGATACAAGTAATATTGAAGATACAAAATTCATCTTTAACGTACATTATTATTATTATTATAGTATAGTATATAGGCATATAAGGCATATCTAAACTAGACATCGCTATATAAGTAAAGCAACTATAATGACTGTTGATAGTGTTAAAATGTAAAGCGTGTGCCCTATCGGCTGTAAATTAATTAACCAATAGCAGGTATATAAGCATGATGATGCCTTGGTAACATGCAATACTCTCTCTAACCTGTTTCCTACTATTATATTAAATGTCTATTCTCTAAAACTACCCTATCACGAAAATTTATTATAAACTCATACTTGACTTGTCTCCTCTTGCACGTTACAAAGATATTTACTAATTAAATGACGACGATTTTTCAAATATTCCTCTTTTATATTTATGAAGCAATACCATTTGGTATAAATTTAACTCAACATGTAATACAAATGAAAATAAATATAAAATATTAAATATAATATACTTAGAATATGAGATTTGCTGCCCAAGGGATGTATTTCTAAAAGTGTACCTAATAAAAATATTTATACAATAAAAATTACATACCTACTGTCCCTTAAGGGCGCACGTTGTTTAAACAACCTTTCTTGTAATCCTTATCTATAGAATTTCAATTTTGTAAAAGTTTTTCAGTAAACATACAAGAACTTACTTTCTATTAAACTTTTTTTTATAAAATATTTATATTATCATAGTAAAATTTTCACATAATAATATTTTAATCGAAATTAACAATCGTACAACGATATAAACACGGCCACACCTATTATAGGTATATAGATTACTAGCCTGTTATCAAAATGGCTAAGAAATGTGGGTGGCACTAACTAAACGACTGTTAAACATGAACCAGCAATTATTCTGAAATTTACGATGTATTTAATGTTACTCTTTTGCAAACTGATACATGCTCCATAATACATATATTTAATTTTATAACCATATACAAAATATAATTCTTGTTTTCCTTTAACGTAAATTAATATTCTATGTATTTTGTATATTATATTAAATTGAAATGAAGAGCAAAAAGAGTCGGCTGGAAAGCATAACAGAGTTGATTATTTCTCTGTTATACATTCCCATTGTGCCCATCTAAAGGGTATAACCAATAAGCATATATATCTGAAATTTTACGCTTCAATTCTGTGAATAAAATTTGACTATAGGTGTGTGTCAACATGTAATATACATAGTAATTAGTAACGTCTGTGAGTCCAGTGTGTCAATTACAAATTGCGAATAGTCCAGGCACCGTTGAGCGCACCCTCACTTTCCATCCCGATCCCCCCATCCCTCTTTAATTTATCTCATTGGATCTGTGGTGTAATTGTACCACTTGTTTAATTTACAACATCAGCCCGCATCAGCTTTGTTTCACAAAGAGACATACCAATATAACTGTACTATTCAGAGATAGTGTATAATCGACTACCAATTATTATCTATTTTTTGCATTTTCTGTTTTGTATCAAAAAATAATGCCAATTAAAAGGCTTGAATTGGACCTATTAATGGCTTTTGAAATCAACTAATTTTAAAAAGTCTTTTTTTAAACAGACATTACGGAAATTATATATTTTGGAAAAGATGTTGGAACATTAATGAGCAAAAAGATGTAATAAACTTTATTTTAATAGTCAATAATAATTACATGCTGATGAAATGAAATAATAACAGATCTATATAATCGTTAAACTAATAATACTGGCTTAATAACATAATTTCGGGTTGTTAAATACAAAATTCATAAAAAAGTGAACGGTTAGCATAATTTTACCAACGGAAATCCATACCATCACGTTATGGTGTTGTTTGTTTACAGACCATAAAGTTGACATGTGCATTAAGTGTCTAATGGGTAAATAATAATAATGTTGTAATCGTATTTAAATTGGGACCCTCAGGATCAGGCCCATAATATTTTTCGGTATTAGAACGATATGGAGGTTAAAGTTAGATTTAAATACATTTTCACATAATTATAGTTAGAAACCCCATACTTTTTTCACATATGTGTAATAGATGGTAGAAAAGAAAGCCTGTACCAGTTCACACTAATATATTTTTTCCACAAAAATAGCAGCATATAAAGTTCACAAATAAATATTAATCCAAGCCACAAACTGGAAATGGAATTGCCCGAAAATGGAAAATACATGAACCGCGTACAAAACACACCTAACTTATTTATATATTTTCACCTGAATAAGAGAAACACCATATCCATTAATATTTAATCTACTAAATAAACATGTTATAGTATCGTACTTTAACTCCTACATATATGTTGTATAGAAATTAATTTTTAAATTTAACACTGAAAATCTGTTTTATCATTGAATTTTCAAAGCAAATTCACATTATCCCACATAAATACGACTGGTTCACATATATAATATATATATGTATACATATACAAATTTGTGGTTCCATGTAATTGAAGTGAGGTGTTAAATTTCGTTTCCACGGGTATTTACACAGAAATCGCTAGAACACACACTAATGTGATTAATTCAAAACCGCAACCATCAGACGGTTAGTCTTTATCCAACAATTAACTGGTATTTGGAAATGGTAGGGCGAATGACATTATATTATTACACCATAAACCGGCTAGATCAATTCTATACTAAGAAATTTAACAACAATTACATTTATGTATGTCAAACTAAATTAGAAAATATATTTATAATAGCATTATCTAGTTAAGGCCTACACATGTGCGTGCATTAAAAACATAAACAGATAGAACAATAAATTATTAAGTTATATACACTTTCGAACATCTATCTTACATTTGTACATCTAATATGTCTTCGGCAAGTTCTTGTGGTCACTTAAAACCATTGTTCGTGGTAAATATGAAATTATCTTCTAATTTATCTTGACACTTAGGTAGTGGGTAGTTGAATTTATGTTTGTTATTAAAATAGCATAGGAAATACGAGAACAACATTAACACCAACAACATAACAACAGAAGAAATGAACAATAAAAACAGATCGTATAGTCGCATTTTCGTATAAGACGATTGAAGAAGATATTGTGGCTTTTGGGTCCTTCCAGCAAATTCGTATAAAGGAAAAACAAAACCCTAATCCCTGTGTAAATTTAACTGGATATAATTTGTACTAACAAGATATAGGTGATTATCTTGTCTAATGCTATTAATCATCATAGTAATGATGGCGTCTTAAGATTGTAACTAAAAACTAACAAATGTTCCTGTTTGGTTATCCCTTTGTGTGTTGTTTTGTAAAAATAATTTGTCATTCTTATTATTGATTTAACCATCCTAGTTTTTTTTTAGTTTCACCAAATAAATATTTGTATAATTTTCAATTCAATGTGTATTTTTTTAAGTATATGTTGAAGCAACAAATACAATATCAACAAGAGAAGTTTCTATATAAAATGCAATATATATTCGGAAAACTTTAATGTAAAGGGTATAGTGTGTATGTGTGTGTGATGACTGTGATGGTGCTTTCAGCTGAGTATCATTGAAAAAAAAAAACAAAATAGCTTTGTCCATAAAAATGAAATCTATAAATACTGAAAAGGATGCGTTAACAACTTGTTTCACAATAAAAAACTAAACAAACATCTATCGAGACCGAGTTTTTTTTATAGTCATAAAATTCACACACTGACATTGCTATTCAATGATCAGAGGCTCTAAATTCCTTCGTTTTTTAACATTTAGCTACAATTTAGTAAAAAAAGTGGTCTAACATGATTTTAAAAAAGCTCCAATGTAAAACTTTTATTTTAGACAAATAAACAAAATATAATATAAATAAATAAGTTATAAAACGGCTTTAATATGATACTTTCTAAGGAATATCATTGTAATTCTATCTTGAATAGCAAGATGCCATGTTATAACGAAAAAATTCAATTATTCCAAACTTGACAACCGGAAAATAAAAATTCACACATCAAGCCACACTTGGCTTCCCGTCATGGTATTGGTGCTTGTTTCATGGAAGTTTTAAAGGAACCCAACTATCATCTAATTGGTGCCCAACTAAATATAAAAGAAAGGTGGGTATATTTTTGATGGTGGGATATATATATATATATATATTATTCTATGGTTGTTTATTTTAATGGCATCTTGAATGAATTTTTTTCAATAGAGATCTTTTAAATATATTCAATATTGAATGAAAACGAAAAGCTAAACGGTTCCTTTTCCTTTTTGTGCGAGAATATACATAACATGTATGAAAGGTGTGAATAAGTTTTTAGATTAGTGTGACGATAAAATCCTTTTAACAATTGTTGGTATGTGCGTTGCGAAAATGAATTCGTCATTAAATAGGGGTTGAAAGGAGGTCCTTTGACAGACCTGACACCACTTTACATTATTAAAAGTAAAACTCGATACTGGGTTCATTTATGTGTTTATGTCGGCATTATAATATGTAGCCTACAACAGCGGATGTTTAAACGATAAGAATCAATTCAAGAGGGCTGATGGATTTTTATCACAAAAATTATTTCGTACGTTATTTACGAAATGGTGTGTTTTATATTTTTGTATTTTGATCATCACGAAAATAAAAAAACACATCAATTTATACATAATTTATTACATAGAGTGGTAAATACAATTATGAGGGTTGAATTTAATTGTAATTTAATTCAGCAAAGAATTAATCTTTGTCAAATGATATCCTTGTGCCAGCTGTTGTTTGTTGACATAATATTTTTAGGATTAATTTATTTCAAAGCTAGTTTATAGAAATTTAAAAAGGCGTTTTAAATGTGATAGTAAAGAGATTTTAAATGAAATTGCAATAATAAATGAATTTATTATATAGTGACTTAAAAATTTGGCGAAGGCGCCGGTAAGAAACAACTTAAAATTTCGTTTGTTGTTCGATTTCGGTTATTTTCAGTCGATTTTAATTCAAAAAAATACCGAAATCTAATTAAATTTATTGTTCTATACAAAACTTTGTATGTTTGAACAAAAAATGCATGAACAACATATTGTGTTATGTGGGAATGTTGTAGTCGACGACTACAACCAACAAACTTTTGAGTTGTTGTACCAACCAACAACAAAATACAAAAGACATATCTAACATACCGCCGTCGGGGCTGTGACTGAGGTTTGACATGGACAGTTCTACCAAAAGGCCCGCAGAATACTTGACAAGTGTCAGCTTTCTCACAAAATACCGCTGTTTTATTTAGCAATTTGACCCTTCTAATAAATGACATGTCAGAATTGTCAAAAGCTACATCAAAGGCCGCCTATATGTAATTTTTTATTCTTTAAATATTTATTACATTCAGAGAGCTAGAAGGCTGCGTGTGGATGCGGCGGATGGGGGAGGCTTTAATTTGTAACTCCACGAATTGGATTTTATGTATTGTGATTTTGTGGTACAGAAAAACACACACACACACAGAAGCTGTTCCGGCTCCAATTTTGCGTGTATGTGTAGTTTTTTTTTTTAACAATCGCGTCCTCTTTATGATTTAAATTTAAAATTAAATACAAGTACTATTGTAGAAGAGAGAAGTGAGTGTTTTATAATTTTAATTAAAATCCATTCGGCATCAAAGCAATGGAATAATCATTTTGTTAAAGTGGCACCACCACACAGAATTTTTTTATATCTGGCACGTCACATTTGTTTGTCTATTCCATGACCAAAAATTTTATTATTGTTAACCAAATACGAAACTGAATAAAAAAAATTATAATATGATGGTAGAATGCCACACAGAGGAAATTAGATTAAAAAATATGGATGAGATTAAAGTCTTTATTGCCATATATTGTCAGACATCTTGCAGGTGTCACCTTTACAATTATTTCTTTCTTAAAAGTGAAGGGTTTCACCGTACATAACTTAGGATAATAGATAAATACCACGGTTCCTGTCTTAGATTACCATGATTTTATCTGTTTTGTGTCTGTCAGATAATGTCAATACTGGTTGAACTGCTTAAACAGTAAATGGATTTTTATTGCCCACACCTTGAATATATGTAATTCGTTTATAATTTTTTTTTCACGTCTAAAGCTATTTTTATTTGACGACCGTAATATGATTAGATAAAAATTTTATGAACACATATTATGGCACATATTAAATTCGTCAGTTGTAAAATTAATAAATTAATAGTGGTTTTTTATTGTATTATAAAAATGATAGTGAAGGCACTTAAAAAATATTCCGGATTTTATTCCACATCCAGTTTTTGTTTCAATAGAGATAAACTCAGTTTTGTTAACATTTCAAACTAATTGAAGTGTACTGATTTGATTCAGTAATTTATAATCGAATATTTTTGTTATACATATTTCAATTAAATCAGAATATATATGTTTACAACCAGTATATAATGCAGGTAGTAATATAATATAATAATTTTCTGGTTTGAGTGTGGGTTGGTAGTTCTGCATATATACGTAAAACGTGTGTAGAATAAATTCTGTATAACCTGGCCAAATAATTTCAGTTATACAGGGCGTGGTGGGTCCTAAATTGCCCAGATCCAATTATTTGTCGATAAAACAAGATCCACTATAAACACATGTTTATTATTTTATAATGTGTTGGCGTCATGTGGTATAAATTTCATTTAAATTACCAAATATAACAACCGAAACTTCTATTTAAAAAAAAAAATTATTATTTGGTAAAATCAGTTGTTGTGAAAATGAATCACAGTAAAAATAATATAGAAGCTAAACAGATGTTAAATGTACGATTATTAAATTGAAATTGTGCTTTAATAGAGTTATAATATTTGTGTTACATAATAATGTAATATTAGCTAACATCATGAGATGATATAATAATAAATTCTTATAACGCCAGAAAATCGATCAGATTTATACAAAAACGTTGGTATAAAAAAATCGTAAAAATAAATATAAAATTCTACGGGTTTCAGTGTGTTATGGAATTTCATACGAAATAATGAAGGCTCTTTTAGATATATAGAAGCCTATACTAGACACCCTAAAAGCAATTTCATACAATTCGCGGCCAGAGCACGAATCGCTGTATTATTTATAATAGCCAGACTCGTCTTTATCACGTATCCTGTACTTTCTATATCTTCGCATTTATTTCGTGTTTCAGCAGAGGACATCATAGATAGTGCACGTTTTTAACCATGAACCCATCCTACGAAACGGAATACCATTTTACCAAATATTCTAACTATACCAGGTACATTCGGACCACTTTTCACGTTCTATCTTATTGTTATTCTCTCTCTGTATAATTTTTAGAAATGAATTTATTGTATATTTACAATTCCCAAAGGTTGCAGGATTTCCGTAGAAAATCAATTCTTTCCGGTTTAAATATTAACTTATCTCGGATTAATTAATTGAAACAAATAACAAAAAAAAAAATCAAATATTTTTGTATTAGAAGTGAAAAATCTACTATCTCATTATATTGTTTTTCGATATCGCATTGTTCATATTTTGATCATATCAAATTTAGTAAACAATAATGGCTTGTTATTCCTGTTACTATTTTTTTTATATCGATACGAAATTTGAAATGTGCTTCTTTGTATACAAATCAAATGTTGTAATTTATGCAAACTGTGAATTCGAACATACTCAGGTGAATGTTGGAATAGTGAATACTTAAGCAAATTGAAACAATTGAGTATTAGAGACTATAGAAACAGATTCAGTAACTTAGTCAACAACACTACTTCCGCTAAAATTCCGATTCCTCTCTAACTGGGTGCCACCACCATCATCACCATCGTGTGTGCTTACCTTCCGCTGTCAGCACCGTTGACTGACTGACTAAAAGCATTATCACACTTTGCTTTGATTGCTTGTCTAGTTTACCCCCATACAATACGGATAAGATTAACGTTAAATTGTTTTCATAGCTCTCAAATCAATTTCCTATTACTTTCAACGCTATCCGATGTAATGTTTGTATAAAATGGTCGTTTAGTTGATATAAATGATTACAATAAATTCAATGTTAATGTATATTGATACAAACATCAATCATTTAATTCATTTATACATATCGAGCAAGAAATTGTTAATCCACATACAAATTTATGTATCCACACACAGTTAGACATTTAATATCAAATTTAAATTATGCTTGTGCTGTAAGGGTGTAATTTGTGTTGACGTGATATTGTTATGATGAAAAAAAACATTTTAATTAGTAAGGTTCTAAACATTTCTACACTTGACATCATCTGGACAGGGCGCAGTATGGGGTATACTATAGGATTTAATTAAAAAATGTCTACCATTTTTTATGAGTTGTGTGTCAGAGTAAATATAGTATTGATTAGAAAAAATTACATTTTTTTCTTTATATGTATTTGTTGTACAGCTTTTAGGATTATTATTATATTTTTGAAAGTTAATGGAACTAAAATAAAAAGCACAACTCAGACTAGACGAATTAGTTGCCATTTCAGAAAACCGCAATAATGGGATGTTTTTTTTCTAAATTGGATTATTTTTTTATATTTGTTATATTGTTTCTGTGGAGGTAAATTGAAAATCAGTTGTTCATCCAACAAATATACTTATAATTAAAAATATGTTATGTTGGTATAACTTGTTTTTCTTTTACCAATTTTGCACTCTACTTTCGTAACTTATTTATATACCAAAGATGAAATCTAGGGGGAGATAATTCTAAATTAATTATTCCATTAAAACGGCAATAACATACTTAAGTGTTGCTTTGTAATCAAGTGCTAAGTTAATGATCGGAGGAAAATTTCTAATTATTAGACAGTACACGTAGAAGAAAGGGTGCTAGAATATCAGGTGTTGGTGTTAAATGAAAAGTGTTAGTATTAGTATAATATGTGAAAGGATGTAATACTACACAATTACACATTATGTCTTCAAAAAATATATGTGTACTTGTTCATCAAAGCAATTGCAAATTTTATGGAAAACTCAATCATTTAATAATTTAATAATACAACACAGATGTTATCAAAAACAAACTGTGTTTATTTTAATTAAAATGGATATTTTATTAATTATATACAACATACTGAATATCCGTTTTCAATTTACTAATAGGAAAAACCAATTTAATGCATGTTTATTTGTATAGTTTTATTAGTAAATGCGGGCATTGGATCCAAAAATAACAAAATATTTAAAATTCATGTTTTAATCAATTTTGATAGTATTTTCTATAGTCAATTACAAATTGTAGTTGTCTAACATTCAAATTATATACAAAAACAACAAACTAAAACTAAACTAGTCCTACAACAAACAATAAATTTTCTTTGGAAAATATATTATAAAAATTAATATTATATTATCACGCATAATCTACAGAGCATGTTTCCTGTCAACTCACCACAGTGAATATATTCTTATTTACATTCATAATTTCACATAGATAATCATAGTAGATATGCTAATCATCGGGTCACTACTATTTATATTATCTATATATACATTTATGTAGAACTGTCTAATAAAAAATTTAAACGAGCCTAATTCAAACCGACCTCTTCATATAATTAATATGGCTTACAATATACTACTATATAACATTATATACGTATACATGGATGTATAATTACAAACATGCTATATGTATTCATTCTACTAAATATTCTCTGGATGCACTTTAATATGCTCGCAGTGTAATGTGTATTATGCAGATTATTTACATTTGAATTAAGTTCAATATGAACAGCAAAATTCTACATACATGCTGTCTGATTGTAGAAAATTTCCACATTTATTTTTTCACTCTCGTGTAACCTGAATACATACATATGTGTTTCGATTTGTTGAACTTTACATGGCTAATAAAAAAATTAAAAAAGCCGTTTCAAAATTATTCCATTATTAGTATTCTTTAGGTTGTAAAATTTTATAAATTGTATCATATATATGTATATATTATAAATCAATGTGTTAGATGTATGTGGATGATGATTTGGTCGTAAACAAGTTTGTGAAGTAGAACTGTGAAGAATTAACCATTGTAAAGCAGTAAATCGCTTCCTCACGCTGCAGGTTTATTGGTGATTGTTAGAAGATATAAAATCGTATGTACGAGGCGGCATTATGGTAAAAACTATATTATTAGAGGCTCCTATCGATCAAGGAATGCAATAATAATCATTGATTACAACCTGTTTTACAGCTCAAAATTACATATGAACTTTTTATAACTGCCTACGTATAAGTAGGTACAAGTGCAACATTGTTTTACATAATAAAAATAAACGTCAATTTTTTAATTTAAACAAAAACATCCAGATAACACTGTCAGGTAAAATGTTAAAATCAATTTTCAATGCGAAAACTTTCATTATACAGTCGTGTTCTTATATTGGTTGGTTATTATATATATGGATAAATATGAAACTATTATACCTTGTTAAGCATAAAATGGTCTAAATAAGTAAGACAAATTACTTCCTAATAAGTCTTACATATTATTAAACTGATTCCATCATGTG
>SSSI01004253.1:0-17571 GCA_004796505.1 Oryzaephilus surinamensis | reverse complement strand
ATTTGTTTCCGAAAAATAACCACTAATTTCCAAAAAATTCCTAAAATGACTTCAGCATAACGTTTTTATACACTTAATAGTAACTTATATTGGGTTTTCAAAATTTGCATTATTTCCTGACAGGGCCTTTAAGTAGAACTGTGAAGAATTAACCATTGTAAAGCAGTAAATCGCTTCCTCACGCTGCAGGTTTATTGGTGATTGTTAGAAGATATAAAATCGTATGTACGAGGCGGCATTATGGTAAAAACTATATTATTAGAGGCTCCTATCGATCAAGGAATGCAATAATAATCATTGATTACAACCTGTTTTACAGCTCAAAATTACATATGAACTTTTTATAACTGCCTACGTATAAGTAGGTACAAGTGCAACATTGTTTTACATAATAAAAATAAACGTCAATTTTTTAATTTAAACAAAAACATCCAGATAACACTGTCAGGTAAAATGTTAAAATCAATTTTCAATGCGAAAACTTTCATTATACAGTCGTGTTCTTATATTGGTTGGTTATTATATATATGGATAAATATGAAACTATTATACCTTGTTAAGCATAAAATGGTCTAAATAAGTAAGACAAATTACTTCCTAATAAGTCTTACATATTATTAAACTGATTCCATCATGTGAGAACCATATATTAATTTTTGTTTAATTAGACAAAAATCTTAAAGTAATTTCACAGTAAAATGATTGACTAATTCATTATACATTTAAAAAAAATAAGATTATAATTTGTAACAAGTCGTTAAGCTTTAGTAGGTACAGGTAATTAATAACAATTTGAAATTTGAATTTTTCCCAACAGATACATTTTTAATTTATTCTTCTAAAAATTATTCACTCCATGTCAATTAAAACGGATTATGTAAATTATATTTAACAAAATATATGCCATAAATTATAATTTATTATAACAATATATTGTCAGTTTTTAAACTATTTGCAACAAATTACCGAAAAATTCTTCTGTAGTAATATTTTCAATAATAATAAAGTGCTGGTAGGTACCTGTATTTTAATTAAATTTGTTTATTTCATCATTACCTTAACAAGCAAGAGTATTAATTAAAAAGGAAGTCCTTAGAAAAATCCCTAATTGAATAAATTATTAAAAATAAATATCACTAACGACAGGTCTAATTCAATTCATTATGAAATGATTCACCCTGTATAAGGCATAAAAAAGGGGTTGTTGTATTACTAAAGTGTTCCGCCTCAATAAAAGTGTAAAAAGTGCTCATTAATTGACAGAATTTCTAAAACGTGTTACCCCTTATGTATGCAATTACACTTAAAAATTCACACTCAAGCAAAATGTCAGCAACCCTCTTCAGAAAGACAAAACACAACAAGCTAAAACATCAAAGTATAAAATTGGTGTAAAATATTTCGCATGTAAATGGTACTTTTTCTCTTATCAATCTTTTTTTTCATACCCTAGTTATAAAATATACATTTCTTATTTTGCAGGCATCTGCCTAAATTGAATGAAATTTCTTTTCGATAATTGATTCATTAGAAAATCGTACCATCGGGCCTACAGTTACATTTAAAATTTCAATTATTTATCTGTTTCGTATTTTATTAATTGCTTTGTTAATAATTTAAAAAGCCCTTTATTATACCAATATAACATCCATCTAAAAACGGTATAATTTGTAGCGATAAAAAAAACTCACGTTCTTAATTCCGAAAATATACGAAACAAATTCCATTATAACTTTTCTTCAGGAACGAATCACTAAGAAAAACTCATATATCACTTGGACGAATACTTAAACGCATTTGTCAAAAAAGAAAACGCAGTTGAAATGAAAATATTTTAATAATAACGAAAACAAGCTGCCGAGATTGTAGTAATTTTTGAATTTTATAAATTCTAAAATAAAATTTGAATTGTTGGTGTCGTTTGATTAGATTTCAGGTGATATGAAAAATGTTTCTGTCGCGTATCTAAATTTAGAGATTCAAGTTTCCTGTGTAAAAAACGTAACTCAAAACTCCCCAAAAGCGCACACTGCTGTGTGGAGTGCCGCTTTTTTGTTATTTATGAGTGGTGCAGTAAAATAATATCAGGGTGTGAAACATCATGTTTCAGCAGTGTTAATTAATTACCCAAAACTTAACAAGCATATTATGCGGACATGTATGGTAATTAAATGGTATTTTTTTCACAGATTCCATTAATGCACAAAGTTCATATTAGTGAAATTTGATTCTGATATAGACGGATGAGAACGACAAAGAATACTTGAGCAACTTTTATTAGTTCTAAGTACGTAATAGTAAATTTGTTGAGCAATAAGTGCCTCCATTTTCCCTATACAATGTCTTCAAGAAACAGAGAAGAGTGATTGAATTTTAACAAGAATTTAAAAAGCACGTAAAGAATCCTATATTGCTGAATACTTGACATCTAACAGGCATGGTTTTTTTCTTCCCTTTTCACAAGTCGACTCATCCGTCCTAGAAGTAATGTAACTAGCTGTTTAACCAAGTGAACGTGAAGTGAATTCGACATTTTTGCCCTGTTTAAATATGCAATTCGATAAATTTTCGTTGGGTAACTTGAAGTTAAATTATTTATTATTTTATGTTTATTTTTCTGGTTTCTGGTAAAAACCATATACAGTTTTAAGTGAAATTTACGACTAAGGGATGTTCCATGTCAACTTACTTGTAAATTATAAGTTAAATATGTTTTGTTTTATATTTATATGCACAAGAGAAAAATAAAGGGAAAAACACAAGTCAAATATATATATTTACATGTTAATAATGAAGTAAATACTGTTGGCAACAGTAGATGCTTTTTGACTCTGTAATAATAGTTAAATTACAAGAAAACTTATATATTTGATACTAGAAAATCGTTGAATGGCTTTCATTGTAATGAATACTGTAACAAAAAGGATAAAATAATTTTAATGCATTTATTTACTGTCTCAGAAACTTGCTGAAAATACAATTCTGTGCAGTATAGTAATAAAACTTTAAAGTTCGATTTGGAAAGTTAGATGTGCATATTAACGAGCTTCACTTCTACCCACATCATTTACCCTTAATGTGGTTTAAACGACAAAAGAATCGAAAAGGGGTGTTATAATAACACATACACTACTATTTACAACTAGGTCATAAATTCTCAAATTAAACATTAATCTAATTTAAAAAAAAAATTCAAATCCATTAGTATTAACGACACGAGCTTTGGCCTTATATAAATAAGTCCCATTGGGAATGCACTAAATAAGGTGTTTAAAAAGGGGTTTATAATTCAAAATGGTTTGTACACGCGTATTGCACTTTTTATCAACTGATTCACACATAAATTAATATTGTTGGCCACATTATTGTAACCGAATTAAGTAAACATTGGCAGGCATAAATTTCGTATACTTAGTCATTAGTAATGCAAACTGTATTAGCACTTAATCATTTGCTAGATCTGTCAAACTAGGATTAAAATGAATATTTAACAAGTATATAAGTCTGTACAGTTGGTAGATAAAAAAAATCATTAATTTGTATAATTGAAATAATCATTTATTCCACACTGTGATGACGGTTTTTTTTTTGTCTTTTTTGGACAAAGTACATCATAATTAATTTTCGGATGTCATTTTCTGACAAAGCAACAATATTTTTCTTCAATCTACACACAGGAAGTAGGACAAATGAGCAAAAAGAGATATTCGTGCGGAAAACTGTCCTTATTCTTTCCAAAAAAAAAATAACTATTGAAAATATTTTCCACAAATAATAATAGGACTATCTTTTATTTTATTATTAGATAAAAAAAAACGACTTGGCAAACTAAAATGACTGTCATAAACTTATTTTCGACAGTGATTCATATGTTACAAGTCATTGGATTCTCGTGACGGCTTCTACATCGATTACAAATTTATCATGTTTTATGGAGTCATTTTCTTGAAAAATGTATATTGACAAGTCTGATAGGTAGCAATAGGTAACTTTTAAAATCTTTCAAGTAGAATAGCGCCAGGGCCGGATTCGATCATTCCAATTCCGTCGATCCGCCCACTTATTCCAACAAAACTCATAAATTACATTTCAGTGAAAAAAAAAGAACGAGAACTGCTCTGGCAGCAATCTTACGTAAAATCTTTTGTAAAAATATTTCTTTAAAACCCGTTCAGTTATTGTTTTAATCTTAAAAATAATAAAGCATCACGAATTCAAGTTTTATAATAGAAAAAGTTAATGAAACAAGTGCAAGCACGGAGAATATGTCTTAAATCCAACCCTGATGAGTTAGTAATGTAAAAGAAGATTTACAATTTCATAGAATTGAAAATGATGAATCGCCATCACGATAAGACAGTTTTAATTTAGTGAATTAATCCAAGTTCCATGCTTCTTAATCAAAGTGTATAAAAAAAAATTAAAGATTTCTGTATATATAAAAAAATATAGTGCTGACTGACTGGTGCGCTGTTGGAAAATGCAGCAAATTTAAATAACAAGAATGTATATACGCCTTTAAAGTAATTAAATGTAAACACCGTGATTTGATTCAAATATTTTATATTAGAGCGCATATTAGAGTGCTCCAGAGCCAGAATATCAGCTTAACAGTAATGAAATGATTACAAGCCAGTTGCTTTATTTGCAGTTTAGATTAGAGTTTGAATTTATACAATGAATGGGAAAATCAATGATTATCGAACATACGCGTTCCATAATTCGACATCATATATTCGAAAATCAAAACTAATCAACTACATTTTGAAATATTCCAATGTTATTTCAATATGTTTGTTTTTTGCATTTCGTTTTTGTTTTCGTGTATGAGTATGTTTTGGTTTGGTGGGTGAAGAAGACAGCTCGAGGCATTTTTCGAAAAATATATCAAAACGAGCTTTAAACTCCGAAAAATTTAATTTACATTGATTGCTGAAAAAGTGATAGAAAATAAAATTACAACCAGAATAATGTGTTCATAAACAGAAGAATGATAATTTGGTATTTCGTTTAATTAAATTTTCAAGTTGTTCAATGTTTGTACATAATAAAAGAACAGTTTTATGAAAATATATAGTTTTTAATTTATGATTAATTCCGAATTTTTTAATATACTTAATGAATCCTAAAGTAGATCCCCATAATATAGAAAACAGTCTCTTAACGTTAAGGAAACAATAGAAAAGTGTTGAACCCCGACAAAAATGAGAGTAACTTTTTTAATAAATTTCAATTTTAGACGTTCGCCTTAAAAACCAACCCCTCCCTTTACATCGGTAATCAAGGTCCACGTGACCGTGGATATTATATGCACGTGAGTCGTTTTAGGCCTTTATATATATGTATGTGTATACAATTTTTCCTCCATGTGCAATAAAAAACGGCCACTATATGCCTACACATGTAAACCGTGCATTATTTGGCTCCGTTCCAAAAACTGTGTATGAGTGAAGCAATAACTTTCATATGGGGTAGATTGGAATGGCAAAACACCCCGGCACCATCGCGTCAGATAAGAAGGATCATTGTTAGCCTTAAGCAAGTCAGACATGTGATACACAGTTTGGCTTTGGGGGACTTGCCTTTCTATATTAATTCGTGTAGAGAGGGTATAATGTTGGCTTTTGAATATATTTCTAATACAACAAATTCAGCTTTGTAGGATTATGTGTAGGAAAATGTTAAGAGTTAATATACCGAATAAATATTATACTATATACGTAAATATTTAAAACGGATATATTCGAACCACGGAGGAATTATTAATTAGCAAACTTTTCCTGAAAGCGTTTCCATATTATACGACTATGTTTGAAAAATAAATGCTACAGTATGAAACTAATTTTCAGTGTTTTTAGCATTGTTAAAAAATTTTTACCAAAGTAGAGAAAATAGGGTATTAGTTTAGTCTCTTTGGTGGAGAACAAACGTAAAACAAAATCCTTTTTCAGTCACCCACATCAGCTTAATACCGTCGTTTTGTACGCCTTTATATTAATAAAATTATTTGTGACTAAACAATAATATACGAAAAAGATCAAAGAGAATTTCGTAATTTAATTTAATATCTTATTCTATATACAAAATGAAATAAAATGGCGGGGAAAGCATGTTATTACAAAAGGATTTAACCTTGCTTTTAAGTCATTATATTAAAATAGAAATTTTAAATTGCAAACATTGCATTTTGATTGACATCCTTTTCACAATGTAATCCAGTTACATATTATGGAAATCCAATAATAAACGTTATGGGTTCCCTAAAACGTACACAACCCCCCAACTATATACAAAACTCAAGCACACACAAAAAATATGATAAGTGTTTGAATGCAATACAGGGGGATGATGAAATATTGTGTATCTATTTGTAGAAATCCATTTTATACCATCAAGAGTTGTTCAATAGTTAATTAAATTAGGAGCAAATTATGTAAAACAAAATTGAATGCATTTCACTTCGTACCACACCCGATGTACATGTATGTGTGGATGAATAAAGTTTATTAATTAAGTTAATAAATTGATTAACGAGCGAAATCTGACAAATACATGAATTAACAAACATATTTGTAACTAGTTTGTAGGTGTTTGATAGAAGAACGTGTTAATTAAGTTACAGTTTCCTAGTTGCAGTTTTCGTCATACAAAAATTAGTTTAAATGCCATGTCAGATGATAATAAGATATACATATGTATATGTATAATACCTGTAGAAGTCTTTGACTGAAAATGAAATAAAGGATATTTGGTTGAGGAACAATAAAAAGCCATCAATATATACGGAATGTAAATGCACACGCTTCAATTTCTACCAGACATGAATCGAATTCCATTCCAATTGAGACGCAAAAGAAATCGAATTAAAGTTTTCAAATGCAATTGCATCTTATTATTCCCAGTTCATGGATCTAATTGAATAATGACGTCATCTTGACAGCGTCGCATGTATCAAAAACGATTGTTCGTTTTTGAAAGATCGAGAGGGTGCAAAATTTAATAACGGAAAAGTTATATGAGCAGTATTACAACAAATATTCTAACCGTTTGGCCTTTCTTATACATGTTTTTAACGAATAGAACAAGTTGAGACTGGCATGGTGATATGCATAAGTTTCTTTTTCACGTTTTGTCATCTTTTTTTTTTTGTTATGTGTGAATGTGTATATGAGAGGACAAAATGACGGGCGGTTGTGAAATGTAAAATTGGTTTGCCGCATTCTTTCATACGGATGCTTTCGTGACACTAATTTCAGTCTTTCTCTTTTTCACTCTTTTCCGTTTATGTGTGTGTGTGTGTGAAAACTCAGTCGGAAAATATAACGTCTTAAGAGCTTTTTTAGCGCGTCTTTTATTGGACTTTCCATTATTTTTCACTTTTTATTTATTTGAAATAATACAATGATAGTTTCATAAAAAGCCTTTATTTTCTAATGAATTTTCGTACAATTTTACGAATAAACATTTTAATTGGATTTAGAATGTTGTTTTTTCAAACTTCCCATTTAATAATTCAGTTCCATCAAAATGAGGCCAAAGAAAATCAGTTATTATACGATTCCTTTTTTTTTTGATTTCATTGGATTTGTAAATAAAATAGTTTGAAACTTCAACAACGTAAATATTTATTAGAAGAGTGGTGAAAAAACTCAATATGTAAATACAGACGATATTTCAAAATGTCAGATCCAGGCATGGATTAGGAAAGTGTGTGGTTGTCGAAAACGCAGTCATAAATTGATAGAAAGGACGAACCCAGGAAAGATGCCAACCGATAGTCGCAAAGCGACCACTAATCCCTAGAAATCGTCTAGTATAAGATTCCTACAAATCTAAACAGAGAATTCAGACATGACGATCAACTATATGAAATTGTAGTAATTATAAAATAACAAAGAAAAACGGAATGTATATTTTCTAAAACCAATAAATCTTGTCCAAGTAATTGGATGAGAGAATCGCAAATCTTGCATTTTGAAATTTTCGAATATATATTTGCTTTAAAAGAAGTAATTGTGCATGCTACTGACTTCCGAATTGAGGGGTTCCTCTCTTTCTCTCTTTCTCTGTGCAAAAGGGGAAAGTGATTTATCACCTTTTGCTGGCACCGAATCGAAATAAGGAATGTAATTAGAAATGGAATGTCTTTTACTTAAATCCTATATGTGTGTGTCATAATTATAATACCCTTCCATGAAAATCAAAGTACTTGTACACATATATAAGTATTGTAGTCGTTCAATTATGGATTCCTATTTAATATTATGTAGTGTTGAGTGCCTAGAACGATATAGCAACCGCTCCTTAACACTACACATTATTGTTCTTATGTCTAAAGTAGTTATCTATTATTAACTTTACGTTATTATATTATCCGTACTCCTAAAATATTCATGGAATAATAGTGTGTCGTTAATCAAAATGCAAAATTTAATTATAAATGCATTCTAAGTGCTATATCTACTTGTAGTGGTGAAGGAATGCTTTGAATGTATCTAACAATATATAGGTTTCAATTATTTTAATAGGAAAATGAAAATCCCAGCTACAATCTTGTGCATCATTTGTGAATTTATTGAAATGTTGATAAATTCGGTAAAATAATGTGTTAATCGACGAACAATGCTGGCGGCATAATGTGTGAAGGATTTTTTTTGGAAAAAGAAATACTGATAAAGCACATGTTCTAATTTAACAAATTCTTTCAATGTTTTCTAATTTTTCACAAGAATGGTCACAGAAACAACGATTTCAACTCAAGTCTGCTAAAGCAATTGAGAAGGCAATTTAGGCCCATGAAAAACCTTATTAAAGCAAATTACTCCAATATAACAAATCTTTCAAACATTACATTCATTTTAAATTCTATATATATAAAAAAAACAGTACAATTACGTTGAAAATTTATTGTTTCTCTTGCATTTATATGGTATACCTATACCTTTGTCAAATATATCAATGCTAATAGGGGAGGACACGTGCCTTTCCAGTGTGCATTACCATAAACAGCAGACATGCACACAGTTTGAATAATATTTATTTTTTTTCACCGAGGTAATATCACCGACTGGCACTATACCAAAAGGCCAAAACATCTGTCTCTCTGTCCTAACTATGTCATATGAACCTTTTGCATAAATAATATAGTGTTTCGGGTTCGTTTGCAAACTATTTGGTCCTTCAAAGTTAAACTCGAATATAAGTCAAGTTTAAGCACAAAGATCCCCAAAGCACAACTCTCAAACTGGTAAAGAAAAATCATCCAATCTACATATTCCTTATAAATTTACTTTTAAATTTTGTGTGTCTGAATTTAAAATAAATGTATATAAATTTGTGTGTGTTCAAAAAACTTGTATAAACATTTGCCTTATTCATTTTCAATACATGCGTTCTCCTATAGGGCCAAGTTCATATCGATTTTAAAAATTTACATTCACACGCTTGTGATATTCCCATATGACAACATAAATAATGAAATGCCCATTTTTTTTTGGCCCATCTCTCTCTATCTATTCTATTTTTTATGGATGCAGATATTATTTTAGATAGTTGTGTCTGTTGTCAGATTGCCAGACGATATTATGAACACAAACATAGATATTAAGATGCAAAATTTGTTATGATTTGTGACCCAAATTTCATGTTTTCAAGCCGTGCTTTTTGTGTTCGCTTCAAATAACATTTAGAAATGAAAATAGAATTTCCCTGTTTGTGGTTAAATGTTGGAATTACTCTAATATGTAACCCTGTAACGTGGTCATGATTGAGTCAAAGTGGCAGAAAACATGACATCTTTGAGAAGAGCCAATTAACTTTGATTTCCGCTACATTGGGTCGATCTTTGACACTGTCAAAATTATACACGGAAAATTTCCTATTGAAATTTCAACATCAATTAACACCACAACAGGCACACAAGTTTGTTGTAATTCTTGATGATTTGATATATGTTATGTAACTTCATTTTTCCAAAATACCATAATGACTGGTGGGGCCCTGAATTGGTGTGCGGGGGTCTGTCAATCATTTGCCAAGTATGAATGGTCGGATTACCATTTCAAAAGGACCGGTCTTTAGCGACCTACCGCTAAGTGCCTAATTCTTTGTCAGCTTACATTTCAACTGTTACAATTTCTAAAATGGGCATATAGAACGGATATTGGATCGTTCATGTGTCATTTCCAATATTAGTAGGAGATTGTGATAATAGATGCACACACACACATACACATACATTTATGTACAATTGTATTGCATTTGAATAGAAACTGCATTGAATGTGGAATGCAGTCTGCATTGTAATATCAGAAAATGTATTTTTAGTTTTGACATGTTATTATGTGTATGTATGCCATCGTGTATTTAGACTTATTGTGAAAATTAACATGCCGCAACTAGTAACACTATAGCTTCATAGAAACACAGGGATAAAACCTCAACCATGTTGCAAAATTGTGGCAGTTGCAACCGAATTACCATAATATATGGAATAAATATTCCAAAAAATCGCTTTTTGTATTATTATAGAAAGTTTTTTGATTGGGACTACATATTATTGCATTCTTCCAAATTAATTTAATGTAATATACAAATTTATTAAATATATTAATGAATTTGAAAACAATTAAACGCCTGTTTTAATTAAAATATAATTTTCTATTCGTAAATAAAATTTGCATTGCATTACATTTGATAAATAGTAGTGTATACGAAGTGAATATAATTTCTTGAATGTACTGCTTGCAAAGCTCCCTTTAGTATTTATCTATTTATGGGTTAGAATTCTAAATATTGGCAGGTGTACGTATAAAATATTTACTATAGCGTGCCAAAAGTAGTAATATAACGTCAAAAATCAACAAATTTGATGAATATTTCATTTTCATTTACTCATTTAGTTCATATCCAGGCTAGTGAAAAATAAATATCTTTCAAAGTAATGTTTTTCGAAAATAAAAATCATATATTTTTCATTCATTCAGATTGAATTTGTTTAAAATGAAAAATGGATCATTTTTTAAATATTATCGCTACCTTTATAAAACACATGAATTATCAATATTATTTTATTATGTGATATTATACATATAAAATTTTAAAATCCATTTAGAAAGGTTTGAAAAGTGAACCCATTGAACGTTATGTTATTTTTTAACGAAATAAAAATATTGAAATAACTTGTATTTGTGGAAGGGTGAAGTAGAAATGGTATTGATCAAAATATGGAAGGGTTTGATTAAATTTTACCAACAAATTTCAAATGAAATTGAATAATATATTAATGTAATTCCATTTCATTTTCCGACTCTCGTATGTATGTTATTTTTAACAATAACTTATATATCTTCGACAACTTAATATTTAAATGTGAAGAAAAATTCGTGTTTTAAAATGCGCGCAACTTTTCTGCAAAATATGTAAGAAAAATTAAATTGTATATTTTTGAATAAGCTCAATAGTATTGTAAAATATTGCATTTTATGCATTAACAAATTGAATTTTTTCAATACACGTTATCCATTTAGAAAAATTAATGCATAATCCTAAATGTCAATATGGTGTTAATGAATTTAAACTGTATTTATTGTAAGCTACTATATTTGCGTATAAACAGCTATTAACTTTGTGTTTATGATCAGTTTACTAAAATTTAACTGTATTATATTACCTGGATTTTATTGCAAATTCATAAATCGTGCACGTAAAAATCAATTCTATAGAATTGAAAAGACCGAAAAATGTTAAGAGGAAATTGTGTACCTTACAATTCCCCCTAAACATAAACATAATAATTACTGGTCCACACATGAATCTGTGTGGCTACCGTTTACTCAAGCACATTTTATTGTTAACAACCACAATAATAGCGAAAAATGTCTATTAAAGGTAGATTTAAGAAGGAAATAGCTTTTCAAATCAGACGATTGAACAGGGCAAATAACTATTGTTGTATTCGTAATGCAAGGTATATTGTATATACGATCCTGTCTTGCAATTTTAAACCAATGTACTGTGAATTTTAAGCAGCCATACATATATATACTTAGGGAAAAAGAGGGAATTGTTTAGTCAACTCTGTGGTGCACTAGTATTGTTATTGATTGAATCTTGTTTATGTATGCTTTGGGCCCACATTGTGTCTTTTCACTATTTAACAATTAGTTGATAAATAAATGGGCTCATAAACCAATCGAAAAGACCAATTTCTATGCAGATTTAGATGCTTAAAATAAATTTTCTCTTGCAACAATTTTTCAAATTCTAAATACCCGTACATACTTATATAAGCAAAGTTACTGTGTGACAGTAATTATATTTAAAAATATTAAAATTAATTTTATTCTATGAATTTAAACCATTTTGCACAATCTAACCGTTGTATTATATTTACGCTACATTTAATAGCTCAGCTTTGCTAATTTAATTCCATTGCACTCTCTGTGTGCTTATATAGCTATAATAATAACGTATATAAGCTATGATATAGCATTTTTCATATTTAAGAGTCTAATTTTCATATGACATTCTTTCGTGGAATACAAAACCGTTTTCTTCTTCGTACAAATAATATATTCAAAATGTTAAATACACGTAAAGTTCCTTTCAAATCTTTAAAACATCTTAATTCCATATATAAATTATAACATAAAATAAAATGACATTCAGCCTAGAATGTAATAATTCATACTAAAGTTGACGTAATGCCTCTCACGTGCTTACATATACACACAACGGGTTTGTCCTTATATAATATACCTTAGTTACTATATTATATTATTTCCTATGACTGAGCATTAAATATATTTTAATTCTCATATTATAAACTACATTACATTTTACATTCCAAACCAGTACCTAATATTTAAAATGCAGACCATTATCTATTATACTTAACTACATAAGAAGGAACTTTTAAATGAATATTTGGATAATTTTTCTTTCGAATGTATTATGAAATTTACATATACTTAATAGTGGACCATTTTTTTAAAGCTTCCTTAACTGGACTTGTATATTTGTGACTAATGGAATCTATTTAAATAAATTCAGGTTGTAGTTACAAAGTTTTTGGGTCAAAAGGAAACATTAATTAGATGTGAAATAATTAAACATCCTATAGATATACCTACCTAAAGCTATTTCTCATTTAGTTGAATTTGCAAATAAAGAACTTTTATGTACGCTAATAAAATAACAAGAAAAATCCCTTGAATAAAAGCAATTCCTCTATTCTCCTCTTTAGATTTCAGCTATAATCTTTTAAAAGCTTTTTGAAACGAAATGTATAAAAAAAATGTTGGAAAAAGCTTCTTAAAAATTTTATTTCATTAAAAAATTTCAAGTTACTTTCACTTTTTTAATAATTTGTAAAATGTTGCTCTGAATTGGTTCATTATAATTAAAAGGAAAATTTCATTAGAGAGTTGTTTGAATATTTTTGCTATAAAATTTAATTTCACTCTATTCGTTTTATATATATATATATATAGTTAGTGTTTAAAAATTCATTAAGTCCATCTGTTGTCAAATTACTAAGAGTTAACAAAAGACTTAACTTATTAATAGTAAATAACTCAAATGAATATTTTAATTATATATTATGGAGGGCCAAAGCCAAATTTATTTACTAGAATAAATCTCAACTTTTTGGCAAAATTAATAACTGCCATGAATGAATGACATTATAATGTTTGAAATAGATTTGTGTTTAACAGTTGTTTTAATAATGTTTAAATCAAAACATGTAATCTATATGAAATTTATTAATATGCTGTAAAACGAGTATGAAAACAACAAAAACCAACTCGTATAGTTGGAATTATTGCCTACAATAATTATTGTTAAAGCTATTGACTTTTTAACTGAAAATATGTACCTATAAATTGTTTCCAACGTGTTTAAAGTGAATTTGAAACTATTAGAAAATACCTGTTCAGAAAAAGTATATTTCTCATTAAATTGTAACATAAAAACTCAATAATATTCAATTTAACTACATAATTTATAACTCTAAACACATTTAATGAATATCAATTGGACATTTATACTTTATTATTTTAAAACGTGTGTTGTTTGCATCTTTTTTTCCTTCCTTCAACTATAATAATTCACTATGATGTCAAACTCTGCAGGTGGAATATTGCAGGTATAAAATAGAGAAATATATTTCTGAAACTTGCTTAAAATCGCCTTTATCTTTCACATAATATGACTATCTATTAATTGACCTGAATTGATTAATAGTTCTAGTTGGAAGTCTATTTAATTTCTCGAAAAAATATAAATTATACAATAGATATTGTAGAATCGTTAAATCCATGAATTTTAATCAACATAGTTTTTTAAAACGAAGAAAATGGAATTATAACATATACAAGTATATATTGATGGGTTTCGTGTTTTCTTCATGGTGCCATACAGAGTCAGTCTGTTTCTTTTCCTTTTATTACAATAATCTTATAAGGATATTGAGTAGAAAAATATAATACAGGTGCATGTAATATTGTTTGCGTGTGTTGCATTATTTTATAATAATATCAGTGAAATTGATTCCGAATTACGTACATAAGTAGTTTCCCTTAGGCCGCAAAACGAATCTTTTATATTTCTATTGTGTTATTTCCTTAGATAATTGTGTATTAAAGCAACTACATGCAAAGCTGATTATTTTCGTTGTGTTTTTTTCTTCCTAATTGTTATAGGAATCTCTATTGTATTCGAAATTTTTTCGAAAAATAATAAATATGCATTGAATTATAAAATGAGATACGTTATTTTTATGCTACTGTTGAAAATTTCAAAATAAAACCAACATGCAGCAACGTGTTTTTTAAAATTCATCCATCTAATAACTATTTCAAAAATATGTTATGTACTTGTATTAAAAATTTATATAAAAGTGCAACAGCAGCATTTCAAGCGCACATTCAATTTTAATTTCAACACTGGTGTTTTCTCAGTAAAACATTTAAAGTGACACCCATGAAATCGATGACTTATTAGATATTTTAGTACTTATCAAATACTGTAAATTATTAGTGTATGGGGTAGTTTTTGGGTCAATATAGTAAGGCTGTCAACACTAGAACTATTCCACAATGCATGTACGAAACTTTACCATGAATAATTTGCTATTAATTAATTATTCAGCCAATATTCCATCAGTTATAGGTAAACACAATACATCTTTCACGGATTAACATCTATTCAGACTGGCATAAAGTGGAATTAATAGTTAATGAAAAATATTTGAACAAAGAAAATTATTGATGCGTAAACAAAGAAGTCAAATTAAAGTCATATTAGTTTGTAAATATGGATTTAAATATACTATAGGAATCTTTTCAACTGTAACATTATAATACTCATATACATTTAAATAGCATTCTTCAGTGTGTAAATGAAACTGCCCTGAAATAGCAATAACTTTACAGTCGTATAAGATGCATTTTAATGTGAGTTTTGCGATTATATCCTCCGGTTACTGTCAACGTTTCTATATACTAGATTGTCAGTCCATTTAAAGAGCAATGCTGACTTGTAGCTAAATTTATATTCTTTCAGTTTTCAGACAATGAAATCAGAACAACAATGACCACAATTTTATAAATATATATGGGTATATATCCGTCAAATATATACATATAGGTATGTGTAATATTTAATTAAAATTTGATTTTGAAATTCATTTATTGTTATACAACAACACCTATAATGCACACACTATTGAATATTTTTTATTATTCGTTACATAATAGAATCAATAAAATTCCATTTCAATGTTATACATATTTATTATGGTTTAATCTAGGTATGTATAGGTATATATAAGCACTTTTCTACTTGTTCCATAATGAAGCGTGTATACATATTACAAAAACATTCAAAAGCTATCATTATAATAAAGAAGCTTTTATACCTTAGATTTATTGTAACGAATTTTCAAATTGATAGGGGTAATCTTTTTTCCATTAAGATGTTTTATTAAATTAAATAGTTAGATAAAACTAGATTTAATCACCGCGTTTTTTTTTTCATTCTCTATTCGATTTTTTATATCATAATGATGATGAGTGGGAAATCCATATTTAATTCTACATTATGGTAGGGATAATGTCATAAATGAATAAATTACACATGTTCTTTTCATGAACATGAAATAGTAATACAAATCCAATATATGATTATGATTTTTCTGTGGAAGATGTCCTCATTTCACGTTCGTGCTTATGAATTTCGTAAAAGATATTATATCTTTGGCATATTGCTCGTATCCTCTTCAATTCTGATTAACGTAAATCAATGAACAAAATGGAATATATGTGTATATGTGTGTGTGTACTGTGTGTGAGTCGCGACCGACCCGTAATGTCGATCTGAAAGCCATAATCCCTAACAGCTGCTTGTGCTAAGCCATTTCTCAATATAATAACATTTTATTTGGGACCCGATGGGGGGTTTCCTTTGACAGACTTGTTATAACTGAAGTTAAAAAACACACGCTTCACGCACCAGCACCTCTTTTAAACAGCTAAAAAGATTGGGAACTGAACAGGTTTCATAATAAATATCGTATAACTTGAGGAAATATACAACCATTCACCTTATATATTGAAGATGTGACGATCTTTTATAGATAAGGATTTTATCGTGTGAAAAATACACAAGGACATTTCGAATTTTCGTTGATAAATTGCATTTAATTGTTAAATCTTATAAACATAGAAAAAACGTACAATGTAATCGTTTCCAATTCAATATTTTTTAAATTTATTTGATTTTTTTGTACCTGCTATCTTAACATAATACTATTATAAAAAATGACGCCAGAATTAAATGTTTATGCTATATTAGTTCATAATAATTAATAATCCCATTTTTCTTCAACTACGATTTTATATTTTTAAAATATAACCACTTTTTTAATATCTACAAATGTATAATACTTTTTCGTTGATCGGTTTTAATAATTATATTTAAATAAATATTTAGTGATCAATACATATATTATTATAACCAGGCAGCCGGGAGGACCCGGCAACTACATATTTTGTTTGAAAACGTGTTGAATTTGTCATAGGTAAACATAGTATAGATGTAGACGTAGGAAAACTAGGCAATCCTACGTAAACCTAGGTACTAGGTAGTGGAACGTTGCCTAGGTATATATAGATTTTTAAACATTATTCTATTAAAAAATTTAAGACTAATATTTTCAAAAGTATTTAAATTAAGATGAAATCGCAATTTAACATTTGCTACAAACAAAATTTGGGATTATTACATGGGAATGATACAAATGGTTTAAAATCCCAAATTTTGTTTGTAGCAAATGTTAAATTGCGATTTCATCTTAATTTAAATACTTTTGAAAATATTAGTCTTAAATTTTTTAATATAATAATGTTTAAAAATCTATATAAGCCTAGGCAACGTTCCACTACCTGCTACCTAGGTTTACGTAGGACTTCCTAGTTTTCCTAGGACTACACCTATACTATGTTTACCTATGGCAAATTCAACACGTATTCAAACAAAATATGTAGTTGTCGGGTCCTCCCCGGCTGC
>SSSI01004250.1:0-14850 GCA_004796505.1 Oryzaephilus surinamensis | reverse complement strand
ATGCAATTAGGAGCTTTTTACCCATTTTCAAGAAATCACAATACTGATGATGGAATTGTAATGAATTTTAACAATTTAAATCGTTTAAACGATAGGTTTTTGGTTTTAGCCTCAAGATCCAGCCGCTATGGGACCACAAGTGATAGCATCTTCAAAGAAAGCTCTTTTAATCAGATATTCTTTACTACCGTATTTGTATACGTTGTTTTGGAGAGCTCACACTCACGGTGAAACCGTATCACGGCCTCTATTTTTTGAGTAATTAGTTTGAAATTTTTTGCACATTTCTTTATCTGTTTATTTTTAGATTTAATCGGGATGTAAACACTTTTGGTATTGATACGCAATTTTTGTGGGGATCAAGTTTAATGATTGCTCCCGTTTTGAAAGTAAAAATTACTCATCTAAATACGTACTTTATACGGTGTTTCTTTTATTGTTTTGCTTAGGAAAATGACGTTAATGTAGATGTTTATCTACCAGCTGGAATATGGTATGATTTTTACACAAGAACAGCTATTTCAAGCAATGGACAGTATGTGAATTGGACAGCACCATTAGATACTATTCCATTATTTATTAGAGGTGGTTCCATTTTGCCTCAACAGGGTGCTAATCAAACTACAACCGCATCGAGAAAGAATAAAATGGAACTTTTAGTTAGCTTAGATGAGAATAAAGTTGCTTATGGTGAATTGTATTGGGATGATGGTGATTCTTTACGTAAAATTTGATTTTGTGGTAAATATACTCGTATAATTGAAAAAGACAAATTTTAGTATCGTATGAGGAAAAGCGATTTTCTTTGATTGAATTTTCGTTAGAAGATGATGTACTACGTTCCACAAACGTATTTTTGGGAAGTGAAGTACCGCCTAATTTAGGAATGGTTACAGTTTTGGGTTTGAATAAACCTGTTACTGAAGTGACTGTGAATAATTACTCACAAGCATTTAAATTTGACACAGTACATATGGTAATTTGAACACATTCGAAATATGTAGTTATAATATTATTAAAAATGTACTTTCCTTTTTTTCAGTATTTGATTATCGACAAATTAGACGTGAAATTTGAAAGTTCTATTGTAATTACATGGAAATATTCTTAAAATGCTCTTTCATCAATTTTTAGACTGTTACGAATACGTCCTTGATAGATAATTAAATTGCTCACTTTTTAATTAAAACTTTAAGCTTAATAGTGACTATATAGGTAAGACTTTTTTACTTTTCAAAAAAAATACAGTCCGTTCAATCATAGAAAAAAAGTGGTTGTTTTTGTAAAAATCCTGATTAACTCGGAATATTCAAAAAAGTACATAGGCGTCACATAATTTTTGTAAATATCTACTATTCCATCTTTTTATTTACCACAACTGTTACATTACTATTAAAAATCTTTTTCCTAAACTTAAACGGAGTGTATGCTTTTATAATAGATAACTAGGAGAGGAAAATACAATGTCTATTCTTAAATATTGATGGATTATTTTTTATTCATAAAAATTCGTTTACATTAAACTTAATATAAGACTTTAAATGTGTATTTTCGACTGTTAAATTTGAGACTAATATATGTACCTATTAATGGAATAAATTGTTACAATCATTTATGTATAAAATATAATAATTTACGTTTCTCTGTTTTTAATTTTTGAAAAGATTCCTATAAACTAACTATGTATATCTTACTTGCAATTCTATATTGAAACAAACTGCTTGAGCGTCGTCATTGTCTTCATCCAAAATAGAAAACGTTAGTGATAAACTAATCTGTAAAAAACGAATTAATAATAAACTAATAATTAAAAAACTTTTTCCTCTTACTGGTGGAAGAATTATGGGAAGTGTTATATCAAAACCGTATTGAACAAATTCGTATTGTGCTAGTGGACACTTTGTGTTTGTAATTCCATCACAAGCATCTGTCTGGGCTAAAGGATAACCCGTATCAACACCCAATGCATGAGCAATAACTTGTGGTTTGATATTTTCTAAATAACTTGCTGTAAAAAAAATTAATTTCGGATTCACTATGTTTTGATTCTAAAACTTACGTGATGTAAAATTTAAGTTCACGTTGACTGACGTTCCTGGCCTAACAGTGCAGGGACTTTCAGTACATGAACCACTTGGTGTTATTAGTTCGACTACTGGCAGGACAATATCGTCTGAGCCTGAAAGGCGTAAATTATGTTATTTAGTACAATTCTATATTCTGTTAACTTTTAACTTACATGCAGTGACTGGTGCCGATGCATCGCATATTTTCGCAATACAAATAATTGCTATTGTATAAATAATAAAATGTTTACTCATTTTTGTTAACAACGAAATGTGTGATTGAACTATTAAAATTACAATACATTGTTACGTTTTTATATATTTCTCATTTTCTTATCACACATAAATCAATATCAGTCGTTTTTTAATATCAAAAAGTTGCAGGTGTTAATCTGTAGTTTATTTAATATTATATAAAAAGTAATTAAGTACTTGCAGAATGTTGCAATACTAAGTAAAGTTTATTTCACGTATAGATAACAACTATAAAAATTTCAATTAATTAATGAATCATGATTGAAAATAATTCCAAATTGCAGGTAAAAAAATCATAATTGTTTCAAATTTAAGTTTAATAGAAATAATTTGTTATCAGAAAGTATGAGTAATAAAAACCCATGGAGGACATCAATAAAAAAACAAAATATAAAATATATTTTCATTTATTTCCAGTATAACAACATTCATTCAAAAACATTCATACTTTGCTCATACAACTGGCCCAAGTCCCCTTCAATAATAATAGGATTCTCTTTCAATTACACGTCAAAACATTATTAACAATGCAATATAAATAATACAACACGCATTCATTGTGTATAATAAAAAAAAATGCCCAACTAAAATTTACCCATGAAAAATGGGTACGTAATTTTCTATTATAAAAACCAAAAAAACATAACAATTATAAAACTCTTAATTACTACACCAGAAAAATACTGGCATTATATTTTTTTTCATCATAAATAGATATTACTATTTAAAAACTGTTTGTAAAATTGCACTGCTCAATTTACAGTTATATTCTTATTAAAAAAAATAATAATAATAGAAACTAGATTAATACAAATATACTGGCCAACAATAACTATTCACAATTTAAAAAATGCTATAATGTAGAGCAGTTTAATTATAATATATCACTATAAAAATATTTTACAAATAATTATTAGTTTATTTACAATGCTATTTAGTATATAACAATATCATATTTATACATGTATATGTATAAATTTTGTACAAGCGAGAATTGAGAAACTATTATTTATAAATATTTAACACTAAAAAATCAAAATACAAATATCAGAGCACCTGATGCATTTTCATTTTTATAATTTCTTATCAACTATTAAATATAATGTATAAATTTGTGGTAACATAAAATATGTTTTAAAATTCTATTATAAAATGCAAAATAAAATGGATTGTAATAATATTTATAATATAAATATGTGAGAGACATTGGCTCTACAAGTAAGGCCATACATTTTAATTTCGTTTCCGTAAATATGGATTATATATATTGTGGAAAGACGGTCGTCGTCACAGCACACGATCGACACTAATAACCACCATCATCGTAGAAAGATTAATGGTTTTTAGTCAGCTTAATAATCACGTTAACGATATAGCGAGATTGGAAGTTAATAGACGATTAGTAAGCTGCAAATAGAAGCGAACGTATGCCGTTTCATACAAAATACCATCTAAGGTCCATCAATCAAGTTGAGCGCATTTTGTGGAGGTCAACCCGATTGTGTTGCAGGTCAATGTTGATTAAGTCTTGCACATTAATGCTGTGTTGTTTCTGGCCCAAGTTGTACAGCATTCGAGATACCTGTCAACGTAACAGCCTCTCAATAGCGTATAATCAATGTTCCCACGCCCGCCACGTCCATCCCGAACTAGATACTATATATATAAAATATATAATATGGAATAATCTTCTTTATATAAGACAATGCTTAGTAATTACATCATTGCGCGCTCTGCTCTGCTCTCCTATATCAAAAATTCCATAGCGTATTGTATATGTATGTATATCGTCACACGTTTAGGCAAACAAAAAAATATCGAATTCAAACACTATGGTGTTGTTTTGAAATTTATTTCAGACTCTTGTGTGATATGCATATCTGATTATATGCAAGCTCATTACCCTACGTGAGGCTGCCTCAATGCCGGCCTTTGTGCTCATATACTCTCTCAGTATTATTATTTGGCAGGCGGTGTTTGATATGTGTGTAATGTATCCCCTTCAACAAAAAAAAATGTTCAAAATGAAAAGTCACGACGCACCAGGTACTCCGCGGCCGAACACAGTGGTGGTCAAGCCTGTCGGCTATCACACTTTCGTTGTGAGATCGAGTGGAGTTGGCCTCAAAAGTTTTATCCTTTTTAATTCTCTTTCCGAATCGCAATCGCTCTCTTCATCTGCCTCACTGCCAGCACCGCCGCCGCCACCGCCACGTTCAGTTGCCACAGAACCAGATCGGTCGCTTTGTGTCGGCGACGAGCCCCGTTCGCTAATTGTTTTCATACTTAAATCTATGGGGTCCTCTTGTATTGGAGATGTGGCAGGAACGGGCGTTTCGACTTCTTCAGGTGTTGGTGATCGTTGTGATTGTAATACAGCGTCTAGGAATAATCGTTTATTGAATGCCTCCACACCGGGATTATGATTCCTCATTAATCTATTATTGTTATTTGCCGGTTGCAATAAACCGGGATACAATGGTGGATAGCCTGGTGGAAACAGGAGACCTGGTGGTGGTAAAAATGTCGGTGGCAATAAACCGGGTAGGAATGGTATTCTTCGAGCATCGCTCACTTCCACTGATGAATCGGAATTATGAGATTCTGGTGAACTGACTGATGGTGATGCTGAATGTTTGTATTCATCTAATCCCAGGAGCATGAGTTCCTCTTTCGTTTTCGGTAAATGTAATAATGGTGGTGGGAATGATTGTGCACCTAACAATCCTAAGCCTAATTGTTGATGATGTGATGGTGGCGTTTTTTGTGGTGGTTTCAGACCGGGTGGTAAATTATTCTGTCCAGCTTGTTGTTGCTGCTGTTGTTGTTGTTGTTCTTGCAATAAACAATGTATTTTAAACCAATTTGAACGACGTCCATATCTAGATCCACTTTTTGACATGCCAACAAGAAGACACTTTCTTAATCGGCATGCTTTACATGCAGTCCTATTCTTTTTATTTATCACGCATTCACCATTGTTTTTACATTCTGATATCGAACTTAGATTGTTATACGATCGGCCGAAGAATGACTGAAAAGCAAAAAAAAAATTGATTTAAAATTTTATTTTTATCAAATATTCGAGTATATTTTAACCAGTTCGTTAAAAGATACTGTTTAGCAGTTAATATTAACAAGAATGGTATTCATTAACATTAAATAAATAGAAGAATAGTTAATACTTTTATATTTTAACCATTTTTTTCCATTTTATTCAGATTTGAGTTAGGGAAGTTACGTATATTAGATTAGTTTTATAGTCAACGCGTTTAACGAAACATGTGCAGTGTAACAATGCAATTGAATGCATTATTTATTAATTTTTTTTATTAAATACTAAATTCAATTGAAATGAAGTGTTTTTAATTTTTATACATATAATTTTTGAATTATTAGTGAACGTTTGAACAATATTCAATCGCAATCGATTATCAGATAGGTAAGTATATCTATTAGTTTAAATAAATTTATTTAAACGTCTTTACCCTTTAAAATTTTAACCAAAACTTGCAGAATAGACCTGAAACCTGATTATAAATTTAAAATGTATGTATAGTTTCTCTAGCGTGTAATATATTTCCGGCAATAAGTTGTTGCGTAACAATTGTATCAAAAAGTGAAACTGACATGCAAGGTAAAGAATAATACTATGTAGTTAGAAGAGAATAGACTGTATGGTGCTGGGGTGCCTTTGGTCTGGGTCAAATTGGCCCAATGCCTTTGTAGTTTAGTAGGTCGGAAACTATACGTAAGTGATGTAAGAATTTTAGCTAAATATATATGATCGCATGCAATGTGCACTATTAGCACTTTCCCGCTTCTAGCGCTTCACTGGCCAAGTGTGTAATCGGGTACTAATTGTATGCAATTATATTGTATAAATAAAGTGGGGGGTCAACTATTATGTAAATTAGTCACACACCAAAAACAATACTATACACCCACAATATTGTGTATGTTGATCTTTAATAGTATTATTATCTATCCTTGTAAAATAGCGCGTTCTAATAACTTTAAGATGAGGAAATGTCATTTACAAACATTTTGTGTAACCATTTTTTCCTTTTAATAAAAAAACTTGTATATTATTGCAATTGATCGATAAATGAAATTTATTCAAACATACACAATGGATTAGAAGATAATAATGATATAATAGCGATGCATACTATTATAGAGAGGTACTTATAAAGTTGAATGAATAGAAGAGCTTGTGTAATAGCAGTAGTTACATGCTCTAGTTATGGGGATGGTTCTATTGGGGCACGCACGTCTTTGTCATCATGCGTAACGTTTACCTTCACCCGCAACAAATTACGTCATTCTTTTCGATTTCCGACTCGGTCTAGCGTAAAATCTCGGCCAGATTATATGCTATATGGTTTTCTATTGTCAACTTAAAAATCTAAGCAGTTATAGCCTCTTCATTTAACATTCTTTTATACACGTATTAAGTATCTATTTGTATTGCAAATAAATAAAAATAATTATGTAATATATGTAATACATATACAATGTATGCGATTACAGGAAAAGTATAATCGAAAATTTATTTGATTCGTTAATGGACTACTACTGTAATTATTTTATAGAAATTGTATTAACATTAGATGATAGTTATATATTTTTGCAATAACTAAAACAGGTCAGTTTAATATCTATTTATTTCTATAATACATAAAATCCAAATGAACAATAGCAACATTTTATTACATAAAAAAAATCTATTAGTTTTATAAAACAAAATAAATATAAAATGTGTTAATTTTAAATTGAAATAATTTTAGTGAAATCTTTATTAATGCCTTTTATTATTATCAATTACACAATTAGATCATTTCGTGCAATTTAACACAAATAGAAACACTGAATACAAAAAAATTTCAATTAAAGGTCACACCATTGGTATTGTTTATGCAAAATAAACATAAATAGGGTACCACGGCGATTTCAAAATTTCAACACTTGATTAATTGTACCAACAACAATAATTTTTTTTGTTTTGTTGTGCCAAGTGCATTAAAATTAATATAATAGTGTATTACTTAAGCATTATTTGATACGAATATTAAATAATTACCTTGCATCCTTCACATGTAAAAGCACCGAAATGGAATCCAGCTGCTGGTTCACCACATACTTTACACGTTTGATTCATCTGCAAAATAAAAAAAGAATATTTCTACAAAATATGAATTTCATTTTGCTAAATATTAATCAATTCATAATTTTAATTAAATTTATTTCATCTGTCTTGTTAAAAATTGTAAATGCATGTTTCTCAACGATTCTTCACGGAATGCTAAAATTATTGCAATATAATTAGATGATATGATAATATCATCATAGATATCGTATGTAATACAGTTTTTAGGTCGTTTATATATTTTAAATGACGATCTTTATGGTGCTATTGAGGTTAAATATAAGTTCGTGACCCGGATAAGAACTAGTGTTAGTTTCACACATTAATATACATAGGTATAACTTTTCAATTTTTTTCCTATTATATTCAAGATGAGCAGTAATGACACTTTTTTAAGTAAAAAATGGAAAGTATACTTCCGAACCATCTACGGCTTTAAAATTATTTAAAGTTTAGTCTTATTTGAATTTGAAATACTTAATATTGCAAAAATATACCACATTTTTTTACGTACAAAACAATAGATGTGTAAATAAATGCATTTTGATGGTCAAATTGTGTAAATATTTAAATAGTTTGATTTGTTTCTATAAAAGCATGTAATTCAGTGTTAATTTTTCTAGCGTAACTGTAAAGTACTATAAAATTTTCAAACACTAACAAGAACTATGAGGTCTTGGCATGATTTAACGCTATGTTAAATGTACCTTGACGTGAAATAATGAATGAAAAAATTAAAACAATTGTAAGCACTTTGTTATTGATTAAAAAATCACACTTTTATGAACACAAATATAATACACGTATGGAAATGTTACAATTTGGAACAAATTTAAAAATTGTGACCAAAAATATAATCTGTAAAAATATTTGCTAAAAAAACTGGAATAATTAGTTCAACAATGCTAATCAGTTATCTCGTCAAACGTATATAATAAATTTCAACAAAATCACATTGGAATGTTATTGGAATAACATTTTATTCACGGCTTATAAGATTATTAATTAGCGCTATAGTACTACATCAAGTCTCGTTTTAATTAAGTCCATATACAACGCAGAATTCATTTAAAATCCTTTTAATTATTACATAAAGTAACTGTTTAAATTGTATTAAGACATTTCTATGGATTTAATTATTTCTATATGTGAATATCGTTGAATTTATATCTTTGAAGCCATCAATGCAAAGATGATCCTTGCAATAACAAATTTTTGAAGGTATTGTGTCTGCTGACCCATATTAAAATTTTCTTAATTTTTTCCACAATCGTTTATAATGCCGGGAAGTTATTACAATTTCATAATTTGCAATATAACGAGGCCATCTCTTTATATGATGAAGCTCAGAGATTTTTCAGATATGAAATTAAACAAGTTGAAGGAGAAAATATGTATACAATTATTTGAAATACAAAGACAACAATTTTTTAGCACATTTAAAATTTATTCATCTGCTGCATATTTTTCTAAACTATTAGCTTTCTTCTATTATTTATTGAATGAAATTTGTATAGTGTTATACAAAAATTAATATAAAGTTATAATCACGATTATAATTTTATGTCAAACTATTATTGTTCAATTTGCTGTTTGCTAATGTTCTGCCTGATTGCTTTTCTTCCCATATCCTTGACTAACTGAATATTATTGCAATAAAACTACAATAATATATTTTATCAGATATTATAATATTGTTCCTTTTTTGGTTGTCGAAAAAATAGAACTATATTTGCACCTAATATGGCTCTATTAAGGAAATGTTAATTGGCATGTAACAATGTGCATTATTACATATAAAAATAATGCACAAAAATTAACTGGGAAAACATGAAGGTCAATAATTTTCGTATTATCATTAATGTCGGAAATTTCAGGATAGTTTTAGTTCAAGTCGAAAGGACAAACACCTTTAAATAAACAATTGTTTTCACTTTCCTTGGGTCTGTTTTATATATCATTTAACTAAACGCAAAAAGATTTCAAAACTGATAACGTGCTCATTTATTGTAGTAATTGCACAAGTGCAACGAAGCATTATCTTTGTGCAATACGTGAACATTGTTTATTAAATTACTATATTATTGTAAATAAATATGAGTTAATTTGGTTGAAGTGTGTTCTAAACGTTCGTTCCCATGCTTAACTGTTTCATATTGAATATATTATGTATTATGTATAAAAAAGGTGTAAGAAAACAATTCACTACACTTGTACTTAAAATTTAAATGATAAATAACAGTTATTGTAATAATTATTATAAAAAAATTGTTTAACATTGGCATATCTACATAAAATAAAATTAGATCTAGCCTATATTTTCTGCTTTTTTTATTATTATGGTTTGATGTTATCATAAAATTGCTTAAGATATATTCTTTCTTTTTTATTAAGCAAAATAAAACGAAATTGTTCAATTAATTGAAAAGACAAATTGTTCATTTCTTGTATAAAAGCAACTTTTGTTATGAACCTACACAATTGTTCTATTTTTCTTGATGGTACTCTTATTTTTTTTTAGAACTCATATATTTCTTTTTCGTGCTGTGTCATACGTACATTATTTAGAAATATATTTTATTGTACACACCTTTTTTCCTGTGCATGTATGTGTGTACCATTTTACATAATATAAAATATGATTGATGATATAAATTTCTCAAACGGTTCTTTGAAATTATTCTTGTTATAGTTTGACTATGGGCATGAATGTAGCGAAAATTTATTGTACCATCATTTATCTGAACTAATTATTTGTCAATTTATAAAACGGTTCTCATATATAGGCCTGATATATTTCTATCTTAAATGACTGCAGTCTGCTTTTATCCATAAAATGTTTGTGCTTTACGTATTATCACGCCTATTAAATTCTGTTTTGTTAGCTTGAACGTTTTTCATATATTGTAAAATTGTGCAAGTCATAATACCTAGCTATATTTTAGCGATAATCTTATAGAATTTGTTTATAATGCAAACAAACAGCTGCATCTTCTTATAATATTCCGTTTTGGAAAATGTATAAATGGACCATTTCGTAAAAAGTACACTTTTTTCAGTGTAAATATTTCAAAAGTGTTGCGAGATGTAACAAGTCGTTAAGAAACACATTATTTGAATATGTATGAGTATAAATGTTGAATTTTAAGTATGAATAAAGGCGAGCACAATTGTGCAGATAGATAATTTTTCTTAATCGTCATTTATTATACGAAATAATTCATGTATACTCGTACATACATATATATGTATATGCATCGTAATAGAAAACTTTACAACAATGTTCCGTTGGTCGGTTTTTTTTTTGCTGCTCTTAAACTGACCTCAATTGTATATTGTTTCAATAAAATATTCTTGTATGTTAGCAGGTAGAGGTTAGATGGATATATTATGAGGCAATGTAAAAATTGTCAATTCAATGTTAGAAAAAAATTGCTATTTGTTAGGGCGTCAAAGTTTCATTATATCAAACATATGCTTCTCATCGCTATAATTACAATATAATTGTTTTTATAGAATTACAATAGCAGTTTTATTAAAACTGTGGCAATTTAGCATCGCTGTATTGATACAAAATAAAAAAATTGAATATTGTTACACGTGTGTGGAATAAATTTTATAAATAGGCATATTATTTTGTGAAATTACCAATCGAAAAGTTGAAAATGTGGCAATTAAGTGCTAGATTAAAGATAATTACAAATTCATTAAATTAATAATGTTTGTAATTATATTAAGTGGGTGTTATATTAATTAGCTATTTAAATACATACATAATTCATCTCTTTGATTGGGGAAGATGCCAGTATATTTTAATGTGCTGAAACTAAAAAAAATTTACGTGAGAGAATATTTTCAGTTAAATTAACATTTTAAATAACTAATTACAATATTATGAAATAACTAATACGACATTTTATTACAGTTTAAAACAACTTTTGACGGATCAATAAATTTGTTTTCTAACAATGAAGTGTTTTTTTCGTATTAGAAAAAAGATGTTAAAGTTGTTAAGCAAGTTACGTTTGCGAAATTGTATGCATCAAGTCCGTATTAACATTATTATTTAGATATCTATTTTAATTGATGCAAGGAAGTACTTTTTCCAATATAATAATTATCGTGATGAACAAACATTTAATTTGTACAAGTTTTTAAATAATGGATTTGCGAGTCCTTCAGAAAAATGTGACTGTTATTAAATTAATAATAAAAAAGTGAAAGATTCTAATGATAAATGTGTCTAATTTATTCTTTTTACACTTGCAAATATTGCATAATGACAAAATTTTCGAAAAATAGATTAAGAACCTTATTAACAATGAAATGAAAGTTCAGCCTGTACCGGAAAATCCCATAAATGTTTACGAACATCATATTGACTTATCTTGAATATCTTTTGCCCTTTTGCGAGAATATCATAGACGAAATCCACGAGCGCGCGGTTTCTTATTGTATCTCACAAAATAGTGTAAAAAGGCGATATATGCCGGCAGAGTACAAAGAGATCTAGATCAAAATATCAGGTGTTCAATGATTGATGGGCAGGACGTTGGTCGCTACAGACCACTAAACGGTTCCTCCTTCTCGTCGTGAAACCTCAATTCAACACCTTCTCCGTTTGATCGAACCCGCGATATTCACTTCGTCGGGATTTCATCTACTCATTATGTAGTAGGTGGAAACGTTTAACGTCGTGATCTTATATCTTTATTATATTGTAGTTAGAGAATTAAACGAAAAAAAAAATTATCAACAATTCAAAAGAGTGGAAAAGAGATAAAGACACAACAAAACATTATGGTTTTCCATATAATAAAATTTGTTACGGTTTTATATGAAAAATAAGTAGTAATTTATATTATACCAAAAGTATTTATTTGAAGCCTTTTTGGGCCTTGAAAACGGCTCAACCCCAAAACCAAGCTTGATTTTCATATTTATTATGAAATTATTCTTATATAGATTTTACCGGCTTGAATAAGCAAACAAACATAATTAAGACAATTTTCGGCACGAAAGAAAGTTAATAGAGTCATAAATCAGTTTTGTTCGAGCTTTATAATAATCAATGCAATTATTTAGAGATTTACTCGCGCGAATGTAAGTGAAATTATCATTAAATGTATTCGTATAATCACGTAGGTATAGCGTTTAAAACATAAAATAAGTATTTTTACGTTTATTGAACAGAAACTTCAAAACAACAAACTGAATTAAGGAAAAATAAATTAACATAGCATTGCTCTACTATAAGACTCTAACATGAATGTTAATTACGGAAGTTTGTATAGAATTTTATTAGTGTTGTGATAATATGTTCACAATTTGACCACGTTTGTCCATATAAAAACAACTGCATTTACCCATCAATGGCACCATTATGGAGAAGATTTTTCTATTAACGAAATGTCCGATTAAATTTTTTACTCATTAAAATAAACAAGTTTATATTAAGTATATAAATGTTAAACCATTTACGCCTTAGTATAATATTTATACATTTTTATGATAAAATTTATAAGAAGATCACTGTATATGAATATTAAAGAGTTATACATTGAAAACATGAAACTAATAGTATCCAATTAAAGTTGTTAATGTAGCAAGTAATGTCCAAATAGCTGTTCGTAATACATTTTATATATATATGTATATATAGTATGCATAATTAAATAGTTATAATTGTTTTAGATGTTGAGATACAGATTGACATTTCGAAATGTCAGCAATACACGTTAAAACACGAAATATAATCACGATTAGCTTAGGTATATTTTTTTTTAATTAACTTCTACCTACAATAATTATGCCAAATGCAAGAACATAACATTTAGATTTATGTGTACGTGAAGATGATCTTAAATGTATCCTGTCTACACTTTAAATTAGATTTTATTTTATTAAAAATGGTAAAATGTCATTTTTATTATAATTATTTTCTGTATATCTATAATATACACGGATTTTTAATATACAATATATGTATATATAGATATAATGTCAACAAAGATTAACAATAATGATAAATTGTGTATTCTATAAATGGTGTATAAAATATTTAATTTTGCCGTCACGCCTTCGTGGGATAAATTCAAAAGAGTGTAAAAAAAGGTTGTATATTTTGTTTGTTGGATATAACAATATTGAATTTGTTAGTGGGTATAAAATTCTAGTTTGTGTATTGGTGTGTTGAGTGAATTAGCAACGGTTAAACATTAACAAACAATTTACTTGTAGTTGTGCAAGTCTGCAGCATATTTAAGATGATAATGTTGCGTATATAAGATGCGAACCATACAAGAAAACAACAACTAACGGGTCATATATACACTAATTATTGTTATGTGTATCAATTATGTATAAGTTGTTTGTTGTTAGCACAATATATTTATTTCAATAAGGCTTTTAATAATTAACACGCGGTCTTCCAGGAATTCCAACAAAAAGCCAACTGCCAAACAAAGTATAACGAACTGAAAAATTTTTCAGTTTCGTATTATTAAAAGATGAACGTAATATTTTTATTTGTTTAAAAAGACGTGATCTATATGAAGGTCTTTTGTAATTTTTTCAACATTTATTTGTCAAACAATATTGTGTAACAACAATTAAGAACTCTCTAATTGTGTTATATGAGTTCATATATTAGAGTGCAAGGTGCAATCCGAATTTAGATGCATTTACATAGCAATTCAAACAATTATTAAATGTTTACAAAGTAAAGAATATTTATTTAAGAGAAAGCTACAGGATTTTACGTCTAATAAATGTCAGAAAATCATTTATTAACAATCAGTTAGATTTAATACTAATCAGAAAAATACTAGTAATGTTGCACTGACTTCCGTTAACTCTAAATATTTATTTTAAATTATTTATTAATTTGAATTCAGTTTCTATATGGTCTTTCAGCAATTCAGCATTTCAGCATCTTTTTAAAGATGTATTTGAGCTTTCATCACAAACCAGTTCGCTTGTACTAAACTAGATGGCGAACATATGCACAATTTTAACGAATATAACACCTGTATGTATTTTAATTTAAATGCGTCTAAGGCTAGTTATTTCTCAATTGTTATTATAAGGCATTATTTGTTTATATAACCTTATTACGGCCCATTGTACTGAAATTTAATGTTTGTAGTCATGAAAATATTGACTATGTGCTACTGAACAATACGTATAATATAAAGAAATATTTATATTTTCTTTTTCTAATCGAGCTATTATTATATTCAAAGTAATTGTTTAGATTTTAAACGTGAAAAAGCAATACAATATACTATATAAATGTGGCTTTTGGAATAATTAAATACAGAAAAACAATTTTACAGTTACATTGTGCGTGGCTATAACAAAAAGTTTGAAATTTTATGG
>SSSI01004249.1:0-29985 GCA_004796505.1 Oryzaephilus surinamensis | reverse complement strand
AATAAAAAAAATAAATGTTCAAACGAAATTGTAAGAAATTCAATTAGAATAATAAACAAAGTTAAAATTTGTATTACAAGAGAAAACGTGTATGTGTTTAGGTAAAATGTACCATGATTAGCTTAACACAAACAAAACTTCATGCAAATGGCTATCACAAAGCGGTCCTGATCTAATCAGGCATGCAAATATAGGTGTGCTTAATTACAGACTGTAAGTAGAGTAAATATTCCTTTATCGTTTCGAGCAGGCCGCAGCTTGTCCGACAGATAACCTCTGATGAATATGTAAGAGGTCTTGCAGAATGCACTTTAATGCTCTTTTTCCGTCTACTTGGGTCACAAATCCCTTTATTAGACTTACCTACTTATTGTAGTAAAATCTTATTGTATATTATCGATCCTTATAACAAATATGAACAGATCAAAGTGACTGAATCCTGTTTCTTAAAAAAGAGGATTTTTAGTATGATATTTTTTGTATTGTTTGTAATATGTACAGTTGCGGGCTTCTTAAACAGCCGGTCAGGTAAAATGGGTATTCAAATATCGACTTTATTGAATATTTTGTATAGTACCCTTTAAGTCCCTACTTCTCAATATTCAATAAGGACCACGTCCTTTCTAGATTTATACCTGACTGGCTGTTTAAGAAGCCCGCAACTGTACCTATATGGTTTGCCTATATTTTTATTAAAATACCATTTATTCTATTTTAATTAAGTAAGTTTTAAGTTTTTTTAGTTTATAATTTTACGGTAGTTAATTTTATGAGTTATTTCTAAACACTGGCTATCGCATTTTATACTCATATAGTTATTCAAACAACCGAACCCATATCTGTATTGTAATACTTTTGTTTACTCTGATACGGTTTGGGGTATATGGACAAGAAGGCCAGTTTATCTTACCCTTTATACTATTATAATTTTACAAAAGAACACAATGTGTTATGTATACATTTACCTATATACATAAAGCAGGAAAACTAAATTTTGAAATCAGGTACTTGCTCAGTCCCGGGTTTAACGTATCCACTACATTTTTTAATCGATAACAAGTTTGTAAACTTTGTAACATAAAATTTAGACGTATTGAAACAAATATTTACGTATTCTTGCCTTTTGTTTCTTGACAAGTAAATTCAAGTTTCAAAAATTGGAATCATATTACAAGTATTTTGTATAAGTTGATTTTAATAAGTAGTAATGATTTGCAAAAGATGAAAAGAGTAATATTTGTTGAGTTAAAACTCTACGCTATTAAAACTTTTTCCTTATAAAATCTACATATTTTGTAGGCTTTTGATGAAGTTTTGTCGAATTTCAACTCGCGCTTTATAAATCTTTAACAACTTGAAAACTCAGTAATAATAGTTTAGTAATTTCTTTTAAACCATTTTTGTGGCTGTGGTATTAAATGACCACACACGAGTATATGCAATATATGTATAATTACATTCAGACCTAAACTGAAATTCTATTTTAACACAGTCATTCGTCTGAATCTCAATATTATATAAATAATATCAAATAAAGTTATAATTTGTTTAGTGACAAAGATGTAGAGCAAGGAGTAAATCAGTTTTATTGGTATTCGTGAAAGGAGTCAATTTTTTCAATAAAACAGCCTTTTATATCACACTTTACTATTAAATGTGCAACATCGTTTAAAGATGAATTTCATCGTCTCTGCACAACGGATCATATTGCCGACAGGCACCATACATCAACGAGAGATGGTGCAACAGGTATTGCTGTATTACGAAGGGATGGTTTGTAGGTTTCCCTCTTTCCTGCTGGCGTACTTCTATATTGCACGACGAGCTCTCTCTTATCCTGTTAGTATGCGGGCGGATGTTCCCTGTAACTGCTGTTCAGGCTCCATTGTTACGTCCCACTAACCATTGACCTTTCCTGAATTGACTACAAATGCAAATAAGGCATCACCTATACAGATTCTATTTATATTATTGTCATGTGCATGTATATTTGATTTTTGGTATTTGTTTGAAAACAAAGGAAAATGAATAATAAACATACAAAATATTATATTGATTCTAAAATAGTTACGGTTTTTAAGCAACATGTAAAATAACTTTACAATAATTCAAATAAACGTAAAGTGTAATACGTACGGTAAAGTTTACAAGAAAAACATATAAAAATTGTAATTCAAATTAATGTTGTGAAATGAAGTGAATAAAAGGCATCGTTGCGGAAGATATAACTTGGCCAACTTTAAAATAATATCTTTTCTAATGTCTATTGAGCGTACATTTATAATTTATGATCAGAGAAAACAAAATTTATTAACGGAAAATTATAATTTTCATTGTCTTCTATCAATTCATTAATTAATTGGTATATTTATGGGACAATGGGAGGAAGTAATGTTTATTCAATACAGGATATCAACGTAATAGTCATATCAGGACATTAATTAATAATTTTCAAATTAACTAAAATGTTATTACATTTAAATAAATATTTCAATATTTTGAAATGTATCCAAAATTTTATTACAGCTGTATACGAGTACATTAGAGAGAAAATGAAACAAAATAACACTTAAACTAATGAATTAGATCGAAATCAATTATTTAGACTTTAAAGACGGTTGTCATTTTTATTGTTTTTGTTCGTAAATTGTTAATTGCTAAATTATTTAAAACAATGTTTATATATGCTACTAATATTAGCTAATTAGCGTGTAGCTGTCTATCAATCTAAATACAAGTACATGACTATCATTTCAATCTTGTTAATATTTTAAACGCTAATTATTGATCGAAATTTTCACAAAAAAAATGTTGCTTGAATATAAAGAAAGATATTGTAAAATTATACTGCATCATACAAAATAGTATATTTTTCGTATAAAAAAAAACATCCGTGTATTTCTTATTCATTCATGATATTGAGAAACATTTGCCGTTTATGCGTCAAAAGAATAGCGGACGCTTGAGGATTATTTAATCTTGCTCCAGTGACAGAGATGGTAGTTAAAGGTATTCATGTTAGCACTCAAGGTGCTCAACCATTCAAATATTCTGAAATACATCGCCTTCTTCATGGCCATTTCCAAGTCAATTTGGCGGTTCAACATCCCGCATGCAGACACTGAGGAAATTCAATTAACTTTAATGGTTGATCCCGACCATTGCCGACCGCGCATTGAAACTTTACTACACACAAGGCTGTAAAAAACAGCACGAAATTGTGCACCTCCACCAGAATAATATTCTTGTAAATGGATTTTGAATTAAGTGATCTCTCACACACCATTTTTTGATCTCTTTTTCATATTTTCCTATTGTATTTACTTGGTAATTGCATTTTGTTTGTCGACTCACCAAAATTTAATTAATACACTTAACAAGAATATATTAGAATGAATTACCTAATCTATTTAATAGGTAAAATAAACCAATTTCATAAATAGTATTTTTACATTTTAATAATTAAATGATCAACAAATGTATATCATTATTATTTATTGCCACTATTTTGATAGTATATTATTTGTATTAAAGCTGTATTTAAGTGCAATCGACTTAATGGATAAAGTCGATAAAGACATTACTTCAAAACAAGAATATTAGAAGAGTATTGATGTTATTTGACTTATTTGTGTACTATTTGTGAGGATATATACAGGATGATTTTATTTAATATTACAATTTTTTTAACTAAGTTATGGATTTAGGGCTTTAGGGGGATGGCAAATCTAATCAAAATATTTTTATTACCGAGCTGCTCTTCCGGTTATATCAGGAACTAACTAAAACTTCTTTATTTTAAACACTCCTTTTTTTATTTGATTTTAAAATTCTACATTAAATTAAAGTAAAACAAGGGGTGTTCCATTTGGAATAAGGAAATTGTAGTCAGCTTAAACTTGAGTTTAAATAATTTCACCCTGATAGTGTCTGTGAGTATGTGACCTCCACACATTATTTATATTTACATCCCCGAACAGTTCAACTACATCGGTGTTAAATATAATAATCAATAATAAGTCAGTCTACCGGTTTCAGTATTAATCATTAATCAATATACAAAAGGATAAATTATTAAGTGATGTTAGTAAATAATGATCGCTAATTGTAATTTAAACTGTGGTATTAAATTATTAAAGCTCGAATAGTCCATCTCTTGATAAACCTATATTGAATCAAATTAAAATTGTCTCGCGAAAATAGAACCATAATTCATTTATGTGAATCAAATGAAATTAAAAAATAGTTACATATTGAAAACACCAATTAATAGACAATTGAGTTTGCCTGTTGTAGATCTATTGTTTTTTTTTTATTGTAAAACGCTTATGACGGAAATAATTATATGGTAGTCGTTAATTAAAGCGGACAAATTTTGACAAGATTAAGTGGCTTTCTCTACTGCCTGTAAAGTGGTGCAACGTGCAGCGAGTAGGACTAACTTTACACAGGCAATGTATTTAAATTATGAGGTCCTCAACATTTTGCTTTTAGTTTAACCACTAGTAATTAATAATAATTTATAGTTCTAACAAATGAGAGAAATATTTTTGCTGTCTGTTTTGCTAAATGATAAATTATAATAAAAATGTATAACAAAGAGGCCACTTTGCTCTTAATACGAAAAAATTTTTAATTATGTTATTATTTTCGATAATTTAATATTCTTTTTTGATCGTGCTGAAATGAATGACAGTTTGTGTGTTAAAATTTTAATTAGTCCAATTAGTAATAAAAAAATCTACAATCATTTTGTTTCTGTTGTTTTAATGTATACGAAACCATTAATATGCTGTAAATTTGAATACTTGTACATTTTTTAACCAGGCAAACGGAAAACGAAACAAGATTGTGCTAAACTGAACGAGAATTGTATCTTGTGAAAAATCTACAACATGTCATTTGCATTTAAATTACATCGGCTGGATCATAGTTGAATTACATACACGTAGTGAAAACGACGTCTGTTGTAAATCAATCACGATTCGTTCTATACATTTTAACTGAAAATGAATTGCAAAAGATTTTCTAATGTAAATGCGGTGTACATATATTTACTAACAAAAATAAATATGTAAGTAACAATTTTTTTTAATGATGTGTTCAGTAAATCGACAATATGTATATATTTATATGTATTCATATTTTTTTAAATACAACGCAGTACAATAAACGACCAAAATGAAAAAAATTGCATTGAAAAACGTAGTTTTGTGTCGAACTCAAACATAAGCTAATAAATTTGATTTGTTTTACCAGCTATACAACAATTGTGCACAGAAAAATTTGTATACATGGCGAACGTGAGCTCGTGAGCACAATGAAATGCACCTCGCTATACTTTACTGTATTTGCCCATTTATGTACATATATATAGTTATGTATGTACATATATGTATTTGTATGCAGCAGCTTAACATAAGCCAAAACGAAACCAGATTCATATACAAACCAACAATCTTTTCCGTTCATAAAACGGGGCAAAACTCTTTTTTGCACTCTTTCTCTGCATATATATAGTGTATGCCGTAAACCTAGCTGCAAACAATCACAATCTTTTATTTACGTTGCATGCATTCCATTTTGAAAGAGGAAATGAAAATACCTGAGGATCACTAGGTTATTGTATATATGTACTTTATATACAGTCAGAAGTCTTTCTCTCTACTCTATTCACAGAATAATAAAGTGTTTAACTGATAATTTACGACTGAAAATAGACATTTGGCTGCATTTACATATTTTTCTATAAAGGATGCTGAAAAGAAGCATTCGGCTTGTGTTCTTGGTGAAAACATTTAAACAACATACGTATATTTATGAATTTACGACTAAATTAAAAAATATAATTAGTTTCTTCTTACCTGTCGTAATAGTAGTCCCTGTAACAAAAAAAATAAGCAATTAATATACAAATAAACGACGAAATAAGTAATTTGAAGTGTTGTCAAAACAATTTAATCAAGTAGCATAAATAGTGCATACATAAGAGCAAATAAATTGTCCAGATAAGTAAAATACAGTACAAAGCAATGGCTGTTAAGATTGTTTAACTTCCTTATTACATGTGGAAACAGTAATAGAAAGTCGCATAGAACCTCATTTCAGAGAAACATTTACCCAAACACTTGAAGGAGACGACATTGTAATCAAGGACCCTTAGATTGGGAGATAGCAACTCACGTTTTGTGGTCAGCACCCACATGGGATATTTCTTTTATCTCATCTTCTTTATAGAAAATTCGAAATTGTGAAAGTAAGTTGCATGTCGTAATATAGATATAGCAGAAAATCACAAATATTGAACGAAATCAACTTTATACTATACTATATTTGATAAATTTACGAATATATGTATATGTATGTTCGTATTCAGTGTACTCGTATTTGCGAAATAACTTCATAATTGTATCATGTAGAATAAACTGAACTAAATACATATATCCGTTAATTAAATTTATTTTATCGTATACACATTTGTATTGTATTGTGCATATTGCGTTGGCAATGTAATTCGTAATTTCGTCTATAAATAAATTTGTGTTAACTGTTATTTAAACTATAATTGGAAAATGTTATAATTTTTCAGGAAGAATTATTAAGTATGCTGTGTACGCGTTAATTTAAATTTATACATTTGATTTTCAAAGGCCGATGTATAGCCTTTAATTAAATCTCACTAATTAGTAAGCACTAATGAGTTCCAACATTCGGTTTTTCAAATTCAATGTAAATTTTTCATTTAGAGAAAAAGTATACCTGCTGATCAATAAATTAATTTATATGACGCGTTATATTAATAATGAAACGACAAAAAAGGAAAAATATATAATGAATTAATGATGATAGTTTTTCTCTATAAATAACAGTCTTTCTTTATTACAAGTACATTCATCCCTCAAATACAATAATTAAGACAAGTTAGAAATTCATTTCCATGTATGAATTTTGAACCTATTTCTTCAGAAACGTAATTCATTGCATATATTATACGAGTAGAAGTAATTTTCTTTCTGAAAATGAAATTTGTATTTCCATTTAATACACATTTAACTATATGTGTATAATAAGTTAAAAAAATTTTGGCGTCGTCAAATAATTAGTTTTAAAATTTCAATTTCGCTATAAAATAGGGACGCTGATGACAATTTTAGCGTAAATAAGATATTTAACAAAAACAATTTAGCTGATGTCTTAGAAATTTGAAACTTGGCGTTAATCTTATCAAAAACTTGTTATAATACAGAAGTAATCTTTCACAGTATTAAGGTACATCAAAGATTGCTGCTGGCTGCAAAGACGAAAGTAATTGGATTTGTTTTCTAAAGTCCGTAAATAATAATAAACGGATAAAAATTTTATTAGAATTTTGAGTTGTTCCTTTTTTTCAAATAAATATGTATCTAAATATCAGTACTGTATATATGTTCAGATAGTTAAATACAAACAGCAATTATTATAAAAGTATTGGATTTTACTGTAATGTAATGTTACAGTTGAACTTTTTGATGCACCAACAAAATGAATTAAATATTTACATTAGTAGAATAGAAATCAAAGTGTAATTTATTCTGGACCCAATCCATTTATAGTGGCCAGCGGAAATAGGTTAGCAAGGGATCTATAAACCACCTTTCGTTTTTGTGTGTATCTGTTCTGATTCATTTCTTCCCTTGTCTCCTGTGAGACAAGTGGCAACTTCCCTTAGGAGTTATAGACGAGTTGTGTGCTACCAACGTAAGGTAACAAACTAACGTTAACCAATTCTTGTTGCACTCTTGTGGTATACCTTCTACTGAACGAAACAATAAATTTATTGCTGTAATGATTTTATTTTCGTTGCGAAACCAAACTATGCGCCCCATATTCTGCATTATTAATTACTATCATATTAAGAATTTATTTTAAGTTTATGGGATTTCTCTACAAGAAGAACCGCTGCGTAGAATAGATACACATTTTTTGGTCTAATGAGAATTTAGTTTGTACGTAAAGTCTGTCCTCTCTATACTTGCCACTGGGATTGTAAATATCACAATTATGAATAGAAAAGAAAAGAATATCGGAATTACATTTGGTGAAAAATAACATAACACTCTTAAAATATTTTTACTGTCACAAAACATTTGCTTCAACACTATTTCTACTCATCTATTAGTTCGTAGAACCGTTAGAACTTAGAACGTAATAAATCATTTTTAAGTTTTATTGTTTGAAAGGTAAGTTTATAGCGGACACAGTATAGTTTTTATTTTTTTGTGTGGTGGTTAGCAATCTGGATAAATGTGAATAAAGGTGTGACATATAAAGGCCAATGACGTTTACGTGGCAAAAGAAAGCAACAGTAAAACAACGTTCGAAATAGGAAGGACACGGAATAAATTACATACAAGGAATACAAGGCTGTAAAGTGTAATAGAACAGAGAAGTCACCCCTCAGACTATTGCGTTCTACGCACCCTACCAAAGAGAATGGATCAAGATACGTTTTTTTAATTTATTTCTTTATCGTGTGATCTATTTTACTTTATACCCATATATCTGTTTCCTTTTATTTATATTTAAACTAAAACCAAAGCAACGTAAACTTTATATTAGTGTTCTTTCAGAAAGTAATTACATATAGTTTATTTCTTTTTATAATTTAGTTCTCGAATATGTAATTAGAGGAAAATAATTTAAAGTGGTTACTGAAACAACCATTAAAAAGATGTTTTTATGACATCAAATAAAAAATATATAATAAGAGTTTTAAATAACTTGGAATTTTAGGTTCTTGTAAAATGGAGTAAAATTAAAATCTTGCGATCGCACACAGGCAGCAGAAGGGATTATAAAATTTTATTCACATTATATTAAGAGGATATTGAAATAAATTCCCTTTTAGTGGTGTAGAAGGGTGTTAATTAAGATTAGAACCACAAAATTAGAAAATTACTTTCGCAGAAAATTTAATATGAATTTAAATTTGTATTAAAATTTCAAAGAAAAAAATATGCTGTACCATTTTATTTGCTTTTATATATAAAACTACTTAGAAGAAAGTAATTTAGTGAAGTTTTTGTTCTATTTAATCATATAATGATGAACTGTTGATAACATATCGCTACTGACAGTCGGAATGGATCGTGTACAAAGTCAATCCTAATTCAGTAGAACTGGAAAACTGAATCATATAATAAAACTTTCTGGAACAGTAGTGGTTGAATGTTGAAAATCATTGCCGGATCCACTTTCTGCCCTACACAATAATTTCCCCAGTGTTCGTAACTGAAGAACCTGTATTTCAGGTCTGTTACGCCAAACAACAAAATTTAGATTGTGAGCCTCTGATGTATCGTTTTTATATGGTCGAGAAATGTTCATTACACAAATTACAACTTAACGTAAAGACTTTGCGTGTTCATTAGGAATTGTTCAAACTGAAGAATGATTATAACAATAATGTCGTAAATGTATTCTAGTTGTAGTTGAATTGCCAATATATTCGTACCTACCTATGGACAGAGTGCAATTTTTCAGTTAATTTCACTTTAAATGTGTTTCGTTGAGAAGCACTATTGCCTACAGACGAATTAATTTAAATATTTATGAAAAAGTAAATGAAGCTGAAAACCTATTCCGAAAAATGTGTAACAAAAATGGAAGGAATATGATAAACAAAGAAAATAGTACAATGAAATAAAAAAACTAAAAATAATTCAATTCAATATCGTTGACGTAAAAGAACGGTTCTCTCTTTCACAGATTTCATAAAATATTTCACATTATGAATAAAGCATGTATAAACAGATAAAATTGAATAAAACAAAAGTATTAAAAAAACGCATGTTCCTTAAACATCTACTTAGACTTAGATATTTTTATTAGTAGGTATAATCTAATAAATTTTTTCTCTTTTCGAGTAAGAGACAATCCAATAATAAATTAATTTATATTTGAAACTTAATAATTCCGTCCAGTATAGAAGTATGTATTCTACTCTACTAAACTTCAATTACGTTTCATCCCATTACACTGGAGAGTCGCATTTATAATCGTATTCGAAATGAGAAAACATTTTTACTAAGTAATGGTGAGTTTCATATTACTAAAGAAATACGAAAAAATCCCCCTTTATTAATAGATATATACCAGTGTTATATAAGAGTGTACGTTATAGTACTTGTGCCCTTATTAAATGACTTTGAAATAAAACGACCTTATGATTATGGTAACAAACATTTGCCACAATTAGTTTACCTAAACACATTCATTCGGCAATACGAGTATAATAATCATTTGAAAGTTGATATAGTTCATATTTCTCCAAAATGATTGTATTACATACTTTGTGCTGTAAATGAAAGAATAAAGTTTGTAAAATATAAGAATTCCTATTTATAAAACTTACAAGATTTATTGCACCGTTTAAACCAATAGAAAAATATAATTAATAAAAAGATTGCTTAAATTTAGCAATTCATAATTTTTGTGGTCTTATTGCATTGCTTATATGCTATTTAATTCATTTATTAAACCTTGTAACCAACCTAAATATAGTACAATAGAGAAACTTTACTAAATTTGAAACAGTAAACCATTTAAAATGTAGTTCGGGAATTACATGTTGTTAAAACTAAAATGAGTAAAAATATGCAAAATTAAATTGCATGAAATAAATAACAAAACTATAGATGTGGTACTAAACTTTACTTTTGAAAAATAAACAATAAATCAACTGATAAGAAATAGTGGTAACCATTTTTAAACAAACAGATACAATGGTCAAGTCATTGGGTTTAGTTTGACAATGATGCAGTAGAGAAAATATCCTGAACATGGAGTAAATAAAATGCCCTTTGGCTATGCTCCTGAAATAAAGGGCCCTAAATAGCTAAAGTGGCGAGATTACAATAAAAAATGTCACCATTTGTGTAGCCAGTCATTTTTCCAGCCAAGCTATAACAATACACGATAAATACCTCGCTTTATGATAGGAATTTTGGGTGAATTCAAGCTGAACTAACAATAGAACCGCTCAACATGGAGAACAAAATGCCCACAATCCAACATGTGCCCGATTCGTATATACTCCTAACAGGAAATGAAAAGTCCTCAACACACCGGAACTCGATATGATCTTGTAGAGGCTGTTTCGCATTTTAAATTCAACAATAAGCAGCCCTTTTGTTGTGCCTTACACAATTTCATTCGAATCAGTTTGCATATTTTTAATAATATTAGAATAAAAATTGGTTTATAATGAATTAGCGTTTTTTACCCTTTTATTTCTGTGAATATATTTAAAATGGTATAATTTAAATTGAGTTTTATTGTACGAGGTAAATTTTTACAGGTGGCAATACAGAAAAGAACGATAATAAAAAATACATATGAGAGTATCTACATAAAGCGCATCCACTGAGAGAATGTTGGGCAAAAGAATGTGGATTGATACCACGTGACAGTTTTATAGACACTCTATTGACGGTAGAAAAGAAGCTTCTTAGGAAGGGTAATTCCTCTTCTTTTCCGCACCAACTCTCACTGGATGAACATTATATGTATATGTGAAATATAGAAAGAATACGATAAAATATTGACAGTTTTTGTGGTAAAGTTAAAAGCCAGCAGACGTACTCGCTAATAATTGAACATACACATTATGGTTGATCAAATTAAATTGTGAACAGACCGCTACATGGATGCATAAAACAATTTTCATGTACATAGAAAACACTGTGTCGTGTATGAACACGTTATACTGTCATTTTTACGATTGGTTTTACTATCAATTCTCCCAAGGGACTATTAAGCTTTACGATAAAATAGGTCAGGTACTTCGAATGCATGATGTTTGTTTTTATAACGTTGACCATAAACATCACTCGTAAATGTATATGTTTTACTTTTCACATTTCGATGCTGGGTGCAATAGTGAGACATCTTTCCCACCATTATATTATGTAATGCGACAAGTATTCATTTTTGGATTGCCATGTAATAATTTTCATATAAATAAAAATATTATGCTATATTATGTACACATATGCAGGTACTTTTATGTTTACTATTTTCGTGTTATTATTATTGGTTAACGTATGTTTGTACGGTAAAATGGAATTAAAATGTTTTTCCAGTTCTCCATTTAATAATTACGGCTAAGACCGTCTTTACTACTTGACTTGATGGGCCACAGCGGAGTTTATAAGGGCAACGCAATAAAAACTTGGCGACAACTTTTGAAAGTATAAACGTATATATATGTATACGTGCATTTATGGTATTAGTGAAATTACCACTAACACTGTAAAATTACCCTGTGTCCACAGCTTTATATCCATTTAAAAGATGATAAAATTTTCAATATCAAAATTACGTACGTCGACAAATAAAATATATCACCTAAAACTGTCTTTTTCGTATTATGTGATGTTGTTTTGGAAATTTGAGTCTTTTATACGAATTTTCACCCTTCGCATTTTTATGATAAAATCGGAAGCTTTTTTATATTTCCAACGTGTAACCAGTTGCTTCACGTGTGCAAGAAAGAAAGCTTTAAAGAAACAACAATAATAAAAATTTAACAGAACTATTAATGTGAACAATTTTGGCATAGTCAAAAATTAATAAGAAATAAATTACAACAATACTAATACCTATTATAGTGCATTTCACCGCTACAGGTTTTTTCAGTCAGTTGACATTTATTCTGATTGATGGAAACGTTTATTGGTTGCGTCAAATCAATCACGAATTTGATTGGTTTGTTATAATGTTGCATATATACGTACTACAATTTATAAACAATCTGAAAGGAATTAATCATAAGTATACCACTTGTTTACCTCTGTAATAAACATACAATTTACAATTTACAATATTGTGTTTGAAAATTGAGAGTACGTATGTGATGTGTCAATGTCGTTTAAATAGAATACTTGATGAACGTATATGTTTTCCTCTTTTCTAACTTTTTAATTCAATGTGTCGGAAAACCATTAAAAACTAATTGGTTAAAAACGATAGACCCTCAATAGTTGACAAGGGTAAGGTGAAATAATGAACGGATGAACAGACCCGTCACATTGACAATTAAAATGAATAGCATGGAATCCATCACGCGAAAGAATGAAGAAATGCTTTCCACTAATTTGTCGATAAACTATTTGGAAAAATGAAAACTTTCACGTTTATTGCATATTATTTCGTCCAATTTTAATTAAACTTCTGTATTATAAATAAATCTGTAAAACTATAATAAAAAATGTAGTCAGTCATACATAATTTCGCCTTTTTTCAAATCCCCTTTAACAAATTGACCAATGTAAGAAAACACAAATCATTAAAGCTATATGCTGTATGCTTGAAAAATAAATTCTATTGAAAGTTAGAATGGGTTTTATGCTGTCGTACCATTTTAACGGTGTCGACGTTCTGAATAGGATTCGGCTATGGAATGACATGATCTCAGTCAATTTCTGACCGATAGTTGATCTGTGATCGTTTGGCAAATGGAGAACATTTGTTGCAAATCACGGACAAGCTTGGTTGAGTTTGTTCTTTAACTCGCGAATTCAGCAAGCTCTCTTTGTTCCGGTCGTGTTCACGTCGCTTGGATTTGATTGCTTTACATCATTATCCCTTTACATACCATTTTTTACAATAGTCTACCTACATATATGTACAACTCCAGCTCATTTCACTGCGCATTGTATTTTAGATAGGTAGGCATATAGATAAAACTACATACGTATAATGAGAGAACAGATTGCAGTGTTTTTTTTTTGTTAAATTTCCTTTTTCCTACTTACTCTTTGCTTAATAAATATTTATAGTGTTTTAAAATGTTAGTAGATTGTTAACGCTAGTCTTGTATAAAGTTTATTTTTCAATTCATTATCACATCATACCATTAATTTAGATGTCTTTTTGATTTCTCCAGAGACAATCTTATTCTGATTTTCCGTGTACAGTAAAATATACTCAAGTAAGTTACAGTAGCAAAGCAGGTTCCTGTCCCAATTATAGTGCCTGCGGCTAGAGGACACGTTTAAGGTACGACTTACATATTAAATCTGGGCTTAGCTTAAGAGTTTTATAATAGAATGAATAATTTAAGAAGATTCTCTCTGGAAATATATGAGCTTGTTAGTTTAATTCCATCATATGTTTTTTTAGTTGTTTCTTAATTCATGAAATTATTTTGTTGCGGCATTTGATTTTTAATAAAATTGTGCAATCTTTTGAAGATTACAAGCAAATATTTTGCTTTCGTCTTTTGCTTGCACCATAATTAAATGGGCATGATCTCTAGTGGAATATTTTAAGCAAACTGATGTGCACATTTTGAAGAAATAAGTGTGTTTATGTAATTTTTTATTATTAATATTAGATAGTAGAGTGTAAGCAACCAGCAACGAAGCATTTAGCGATTAAGCAAAAGACGACTTTCAAGACGTGACTGTAAAGCAAGATTAAAGAACAAGCCACAATTAGTAAAGGCTTGCATTGTAATTGCCTTAAAGCCTCGAATCTATAATTTTATGTTAGTTCTACAGGAATGGACTACATTGCTAAACTTTCCAAGCTGGTATTGTATAGTGTTGAACTCTAATTGTATTTATTTATGGTTATGTAGTGATAAAACTGTTTCCACTTCCATTTACACTACATATGTATGTTTAGATATAGCACGTTTTAAATTAAATTGAAAATTGATGCATAAAGTCATTTGTAATTAGAGATTCAAATATTTTCCTACATGAAAAGGCATATAAGATTATTACAGTTTTTTAAAAGATTTGAAATTGCTCTTTTTTGGAAAAAGTTTATAATTGATAACAAGGTTGAAATTAAATTTCAAATTTTAACACAAACTAAATAAACTGAGTGTGTTTGATAGATGATGATAGATAAATGCAATGTAGAAGACTTAATTCGTTGGAAATCCAAAATTTAAATCAATTTTAGTCTAAACAATAATTTACAGTTACAATTGCAGATTGGATTACCTACTTCTTCAAATTGAAGATAAAAAGAAAAATGAGAACAAAAAAACAATACGAGAAACGGCATTAATGCTATGTGGACATTCTTTGAATACTTAATAACGCATATATTATTTTCATATGTATCATTTATACAAAACGTAATATTATTCAACCGTAACAATTAATCTTAATTAGGTGGTAGACTATGTTGACGTATGAGGTGGTTGGTTCTTAAACGAAATTTACTTCTCCTGCAATGCAATCGATAAAGTTGTGGTGTTGTATATTTCTTTGTTGAACATTTAAATTTGTTGTAGCCATACCTACATATTTACATTTATAATCAATACTATTATTATATTTTAATTACATTTTATTTCAATATTTGCTCTAGGTAATGAATAATTTTAATCTCTTAAAAAATTAATTATTATTCCACGGAAAAACACATTCACGTTTATAGATGCAGATAAATAATAAAAGAAATAAGAGTAATATTTTATTTTATAAATGACGTAATGTGCGACACAAGAGAATTTCAACATTAAAGCGTCAGAAGCAAATTAGAAATCAAATATTCCATTTCAGCCAGTTCCATTTAGAACATTTTAGCATTTCTGATTCCAGTCTTAACTGGGGATTCGAAGGGGTTTCGATTTCGTCCAACTTCAACATATTATACCGTTTTGAGCCATGTTTCTTATGCATTTGTTTTTGCACATTTCCTTGCATATGTAATACATTTGCTTACTCTGCGTTACATGCTACATTGAACCAATGATTATTCCAACACAAAATGGAAAAAATAAATAAATTATGGACGATTGTGTACAACGATGATTGTCTTGTACAATGGGTATTTTAAAAGGGTTATTTTTAATTTAAAATGGCAATAGGGTAAAATCTGGTTCGTTGTTATCAGTTAAATCATAATTACGTATGTATATGTATGCAGCAGAAATGGGTTTGTTCCACATTTTATGTTAGCAGCAGTAATTATTACATTTATAATAAATTCGAATTTTTACGAGCTTTGCACTTGTTTATATTAACGTTCATTTTCTATTATAATAAAAAATGTTTAACTTAAAAACAAATTTACGCACGTAAAAAAACAACAGCAAAACAATGTATTATGTACCCAAGTTTGTCGTTGAATGTAAGAAGAAATAAGAATCCATGTTAGTTTAACCGAAAGCCCATTCGATTTTCAATATATATTGACAGGCCATGTGAGTTAACACTTGACACTATCTTTTCTTTGATCTATTTTATACATATATACATATACCATATACAGAAACTTAAGCAATTCGTTTCAACCTTTTGTAAATGATACTTACGATTTCTGTTCTTAAACGTTAGGTGTGCTAAAATAAAGATATTGGAAATACAGCCCAAATACCCTACTCAAAGATCTAATATAAACATGATACTCGAGTCTTTTATTACACAAACTGTAGGGGATGTTGTACGTACATATATACCTATATATACGTAGTCGAATGCATAATATTGAGTCGAATAAGAAGCAAAAAACACAAACACACCCGCGTTGTACACAGACAAAAATGTACATGTTTATACATGTACCCATATAAGTATATATACATGTGTCTTTATGCTTTATACAAACTAGACTAGACAATATTTGTATGTATCTATGTACGTGCTGGTGCATGCATTCAATTTAATATTTTCAAAGGGGTAAAATGGGAGAATATAATAATATGTATCGTGAAATTGTTACTTACCAGTCGTTTCCCGTTTTGGCCACATTTTGTCTTTTTCTCCCTGTTTGATGGGGTTTTGGTTCAGCGACCATATTAACATCTACAATTAAAAAATTTCTTCAGTTTGATAAACATTGTAAAAATTGATTGAACAAAAATATCCAATAACGGATTTTTTCTACACTTCTTAATAAATACTCCTATAATTTTTCTCCAACTGATGTAATAATGATGGCATTAACGTTTCAATACGCATGTATGAAATTGAATTTCACAGCTTAGTGTACTTTCACAGTGCGTGAAGTACTCGTAACTATTTTACGCACTAAGGCGTGAAATACACGTTTATACAAAGTTATTGAAACATTTATACTATTATTGTGTTAGATGAAGAAAAAATATTGTTTGCAATTCGGGCGTGAAAATGATTTTAGCTTGAACGATTATTTGTCTCGACCTACGGTCTCGACATACAATGCCCATTCTCAACATTAAAAAAACAGTCGCTTTACGCCGTTGTTATAAAAATAGCCAGGTACATATTTTATAAAAATATGTTTATATCGGTAATTATTGTAGAAAAATTAAATTAAAATTTGCTCAAATCGAACGAAAAAAAGAATTTGGCAACAAAAGAATAATATCAAATGTAAACATTTAATTCAACGATACAATTGCAAGAAAAATTGAAATCTAGATATCAGATACTGTGTTGTATGTGAAGACGTGCATATCTTCCGTTGAAAAATTTGTGATTACCCAGAGATCAGACTAAGGGAAAATGGATTGCTGGTCGTTCGTGCAGATAAATCCCTGGTTCTAACCGATTGTGAATGCAAAATGCTTTTACTAGGTCAAAACTACAAGTTTGATTTTGTAGAATTTTATTTTACATATAGGAATCTTTTACAAATTATATAAAATCAACTTCTTGTCGACCACTATTATTCTTATCATATGGATATTTATTATCTGTTATATACATTCGTTTCCTGTTTTTTATGAAGTTGTGAGATCCTTTCTATGTTACAACTTTTACAATCATAATCAATATCAATTTTTCATATCCAATAATATAATGCAACTTTAACTTTTGTTTAAATATAGAGAGAAATAAAACATCAAAAACTGTTTTCTGTATTTGCATATTATATACCGTGTGTCTGTATTATTGTGTAACAGTGTAATGTGTTTTCTCCAAACATTATATCAGTTACAGACAATTCTATGGTCTTTTCATACACTCAGGTAGAACATGTATTATACAGTATAAACATTTGAAATACAAGTTGAACAATTGCTATATGTGAACACCTACACATCCACAATAATGTATACTTATTTAGCATACAAACTGTGTCATTGTCTTTTATTATCTCGTTGCTTATTAATTTTCAATGTTAAATGTTTAGGAAAGATTTTGTTTGAGTTATAACAAGACTATTGTTGGTCGTTGATGTATTGGAAAACAGTGGCAAAAGCTTTATTACACCGTTACTACCTGTAGGTATATTCGATACTAGTTCAATATTGTTCGATTTTAAATTTCACTCCGACGGGGCTGCTATAAATAGTTATTCAGGCCAAACACCTTGTCTATGCAATTTTATAGGCACCTGTAAAAAATTTTATACGGCGAAAATTGTTTTATGGAAATTCATGTTTTAAATAAATCAATATTCCAGCCATTATTCAGAAACTTTATAATATTATATTCAAATTATAACTATTTACTAAGAATTTTGATGAAACTTGATCAAACGATTGGTTGCTTTTGGTGATTACGAAGAACCAAAATGCACAGTTTAATAGAATCAATTAAAAGTTAGAGTGGTGCTTTGATATGGGTTTTGGTCTACCATAAATTTTTGAACATTTTCGTAAACAAACATGCAAATGCTTTCGCGGATTTCAGTTGTGGAAAATTGAAAGATGCCTGCAAGTATTTCTCATTAAAATCAAATTATTGCACCGACATTTCTAAATCTTGAAATATATTTAAAAATCACATATGTATATACCACACTTATGTAACTATGCAATATTCTAAGTAAAGAGATATTTGAAAGATGGAGCAAGTTTAAAAAGTTTTTTGGTTAACATGTTTCTTTACTTAGGAGTTGTGAAATTGAAATGATATGTCCAAAACATTTGAGTTTATTCAAATGATTTAAAAAGTTTTTAATTCAGTATATGCTCTCGGAAAAGAAGAATTATAAGCATTTTAAATATTTTTTAAACTTCAAAAGAGTAATTTATGATTAGTGCTTTTCTACCTGCAATGTATACGTGAATAATAATTATACGAAATTATAAAATTTTATAATAAAAGCACTAATCTATTAAATATTCATCAAGAGATTAACAAATGAAACCATAATTCAGACTACAAGTTGCGGTTCAGTTAATCCTTGCAATGGCAAATGAATTATGCTTCAGTTTGGATGAAATAAAGTGATTGCAATTGGGCTAATATTAGCAAGTTATTTAAGTAATTACGAGTTTTATCAAATTTGTGGCTTTAAATACCTATACTTTATATAATCATAAATATTAATGAAACGTAATTTTGGCTAATTTAAACAAAAGTATAACGTATTATTGTTGAAAAGTATATTAAAGTGTTTTTAGTTGGAATAAAATTGCGATTTTGTTTGGTGGATGTGGTCATTTAAAAACACTTTTACATTAATGTAATCTTTTAATTTGGGTCACAAATGTTTCCAAAGAACAAACAAGTAGGTCCTTAAATTGCGTATAAAGTTTAAATTTGTACAAAACTTTATAATGAAACTACACCTTGCGTCTGTTTACATTTGAATTTGTAAAAGTAAACTTCAGTGTTTACGTTAACTAATTCTATATTATGTGTGTTTTTGCTAGTGGCGGAAAAAAGGCTATTAAATTAAAATTTTTTCTCAGTATGTGTAACAAAAGATCGGAAAAACCATTTAAAGTTGTCACAAAAATGAAAAATGTTAGTGTAAAGCGAATAATTCTGTTTATTAAAATTTCGACCAGTCATCAAAGGAGAGAGAGTAAAGTACATAATGCTTTCAACACATATAGTCGACAAAAAGTGAATTTATTTTCAAACCTTTACACACGTACTTTGTACATATAAAACGACGTCAATATAAGTGATGTTGGCCGCCAAGAGTCCACTTTCATAGGCTTTCTTCGCGCTAATGCAGGACTCGTGTAGGGATGTTAAAATCGCCTTTGGGCCGCCACGAGGACGACTCTGTTACACTTAACACGTACCCAAAACCAAGTTTTCCCTTCCTCTTTCCTTTGAGTATCAGTCTAAGTGATAAAATGACTTATTTATTGTTAAAATCACTTTATTACATCAAAGTGGATTTTCACGGCAAAAGGAATACAAAATTTTTATTTTCTTACTTAGGCAAAATTACAGTATTTTTATAATTAATGCAACAATGAAATTGGCTATTATAAGATGACAAATAACAATAAATCAAAAATGAATCACTACAAAACATTTTGTTGAAAATATGAATATAAATCAAGTCCTTTAATGTTCTCGCCAAATTTGAAGCAATATTTTGAATAAATCATCAATTTTATTGACACTATAGAAGGCTTCTATTACGATTGATATTTATAGTTTTAGAAGTATGCAACAATTTTTATATAAATGATTGATGTTTTTTAACTATGATCATTGGTCTATAAAATTGTTACTCAATTACCAAATCATGCATACATAATTTCTGATATAAAATGGTAAATAAATTTACAATATGTCGCTATATTATATTGCACATAAATCAAGGTGCGTTTTCCTTAACATATTATAATATAATGTATTATATAAATTAATGGCTTTTCCCTATAAATATAAGGGAAGGGTGCATGTTAAGCGTTTTGTATTAGTAACAACATTAAATAAAAACTTTATTTAAGCAATAAATCAAATCAACTGATGCGTTTAACATAAAACAAATATCACACACTATGAAAAAGAAACTTCCACACAGTGTTAATATGGGGATAAAGTTGAATAAATCTAAAAATATTTTCCGCAATCATATAATACTAGCAAAAAAATATATAAAAGCAAGTCAGCACTTTTTCAGATGCTTCAGACACGGAATCTCTCTTTTCTTAAATCCATTTGGTGGCTTCAAAAGTTTCTTGCACTTTTTTTTATTTTAATGCTCTTGTTGAGTAATGTTCTGGCATAGTTCTGACATTTCAGTATCGTTCTGCACTTAACTATCTTTATATATTTCTGTACATTCACGTACATAGATATTTGAAACAAGTTGATTATTCTTTTGGCAATGCATGGCCGTTATTTATTAAGAATAAATGTCTGCATTATTCTAGTTAAGTTAAATAGAAACTTTTATTGGATTTGAAATTTGAAAATAAAGGCTGGTTTACGTTTATTTAACCCATACAGTTTAGTACAATAGGAAGTGTACTAAAATATTTTTGACGAAAATCGATATTTATGTATACGGCTTAATTAAATGTTCTACTTTTAGATAATTAATTTGATTTTATTACGAACATATTTATGTTCGAAATTAATTTTGTCGAAAAATTTGAATAATATGTTTGTTAAAAAAAAATTGGCGCTGAAACATGCCATAATCCTGTAATAAAATTGAATAAAATAAATTGCATACCGATTTGTTTCATACAATGTATGCTTATTAAGTATGTAAAGTTTTTACATAAATTGCAATATAGATGAAAATAGATGTATGACGATGTGGATATCACCTGAAATTTTATTACGTTTTCCATTTTTATTTTTACAAACAAAATATAAACGTGTCGTTTACGCTTAAATATGAACTATTTGTAATGATAATTTCTGAATTGTAGGTATTATATAGTGAATTTATTTTTATCATGTCGCTTGTAATTATGTAAGCACATTTCGAATAGCTTGTCTAATTTAATAACCAACCAACAAAATTACCTTGTCCTTCCCTGTTTTTGTATATGTCTCTAATTTTAGATTACGTGAGTTTATATACGTTCTCGTGAAATATCGTTTTGATTAAAAGTGGTGCATTCCACAGTGCATTTACCGCGTGTACAATATTGAATTTTTGCCAGACATTTTACGCATCACATTAATAAATTATCGAGAAGAAAAGTATACGAACAAACTTTATTGGACATTTTGTTTTTATAGCGAATAAAATATGTATATAACCGCCATCATGTGTCTACCATTTATAAATATTTTTTTAAATTGCCTCTCCACAACTGCGGCATACCTTTTATATATTGATTATATAGTAAAATTCAATATTTGCTCGGAATATCATCTGAAAACAGTATATGTTTTTTATTGTAATTGCAATATAATATTATTTTTAATATTAAAATTGGTTATTATTATTACATATGTACTGTCCATCTCGCGAGAGTTTGTCGGTGCGGCAAGGGAAAAGTATCCCCTTCCTAGGAAATTTCCTCATACCGCCAATAGAGTTTCTGTAAAAGTGTCACCTGGTATCAATTCACATTTTCTTTCTTAGTAGACGCGTTATACATATATTTTGAATATTTTGTGTTGTAATTAAGTACAAAAGAAATAATATCGCTTTAAGTTAAGTACTATTGAAACGATTTGTACGCAATCTTAAACAAAATTGAAGTCAACTGAAATTACAGCAACACGTAAAGCATTAAAGTACATTGTTTTCATTAAAAATCAACTACACTGACGTGCTGTAAGTGGCTGTGAACGATACTTTACGCTATTTATAAGTATAAACATACTGATCGTAATACTAATGTTAAGTATTAACTAACATACTATAAAATTTGTTTTCTGTTTATAAGTTTGAGCATTTCAGAATTTTTCCCGAGGTTTGAAAGTACCTGACTTAGAATATATTACAATTAGTCTAAAATTCTAAATCCATTTATGATTGGCCATAAAACACTATAGAAGACATTAAACACAGATAACATGGTGAAATGCGTAAATTGAAATTGTCACGAATTTACGGTAAATAGTAGCAGTCCGTGGCAGTTTCACGCCACGCTTGATCTGAATTGAATTTTAATGTCATCGCACCCCGGAAATAGATAATTAATAACATTTACTTGTGATTGGATCACGACTTGACTTTAGTGTTTATTTCTAAAAACGTTTCCTGTATTTCGTATACACTCCCAACTCCAATTTTGCAATTACATTCAATTACATTTAATGCAATTATCTAACAAAACAGTATAAATATCCGCCTGTATTGTAAGTATTGGATTTTCTATAGATATCGTCTGATATTGATTTTAGTTCACTGTATATATTTATCCAGTTTTATATCGTAGGTAAATGTGAATTAAATTTTGACGAAATAAAAACCCTGCATTACAATTGTAAATCATTATTTAATGAACAAAAACTAAAATGAATCCATAATTAGTATTTGTGTGTGTGGAATGAAAAATTGTTATCCTCTATTTTTAATTAAAATGACGACAAATCTAACACATTTTGAATATATGAACGAGAAATGGTCGGTATAGCGGCAACAATAGTTTTCGGATGGAAGCAATAAGTCATGGTAAAGTGTATGTAGCATTGAAATATTCGAGTGCGATCATAAAAGCATATATATTTTATCTTTACTTTTCAGTTGGACTGCGTTTACATTATCTGAAAAGCACGAGAACCAATTATAACAGTCATCCATAACGCGTGTAGCCAATAAAACTGTTCACGCGGAAGATACAGCTGGAAATATTACATTTGCACTTACATTTTCGACCCCGTATATCTTAGTTACATGAGTGCTAGTTTGTAATTTCATGGCCAGCTGCTCACCAGACTTACTGAATCGCCAATTAATCCTTGATTACACTGATAATAATACAAATAAAAATAAAATTGCTTGTCAGTCTTTTTTCTAACGTTATAATGAAGAAATACGAGTATTTTCAAGAAAATTCTGCTTGAAATAGCACGAAAGCCAAAGTTATTAAAAATTCTAAGAAAATATTCGTACTTACTTAGAAGCATTTTTGGAAGATTTCGGGGGTGCAATTATTATCCGCAGATTAATTAATTAATGTGGTAATTAATGATGCGTATAATTAAAGTTACAACAGTATGACATTTTATAAATTGCCTAAAAATAACATGACCAGCTGCTGTTGTTCAACTTTTCGTGATGTTACATGATTTAGGAACCGAAATATATGGGACCAATAAATCCATAATGCAATCGGTTAACGGTTTGCACAGTTTTGATGATAAACCATTAAATTTTACTCAATTTAATTATACTGGAATATGTGTAAATAGGATATGTATAAATATTTGGAAGCGAAATATAAAATATGATGTAGAATATTAAAGTGTAACACTTTTTTCGAATGTTGTTAGGTGTATAGTAAATGTTTTTGGAGAAGATCCAGAAGGCACAATTCATTGGCAAATTTAAAAGATACGTACAAAATCTACAGTATAGAATAAACTGAAAAACGGATTTAATCAATGAGTACAACAAGAAAAGAAAATTAGTTAATTAAATTGTTTTTCGAGTATCTCTCAAGTTGAATGCATCTCAAACATTTTTTTTGCACTTGCAATGAAATAGAAACAGAAAAGGAGAAAGTAAATGGATAAACAAGACTCATACAATTCCCATTTAAATTCTCTTTACTTAATCAAATTAGTGAAATGTTAGGGGCAATAATTTGTCTTAAGCCAATAATGTTTTTCTTGTTGGCACTTCCAATATAGGCAAGTAATTTTACAAAGTGTGCAATACGTCAACGCATCCGGAAGGTTATAAATCGGATGTGGAATGTGGTTGTAAGTTGGCAGACATGATGAGGGGTAAACTGAAACGGAACCACATCAGTATTCATGGCCATCTTGTCGCTTGTAACTTGGACCATTCGAATTTACAGGTCAACCGCTGTCAATGCTTGTCTTTTGACTAAATTGCTGCAGTTTGTATAAAGCTTCCAGTTATAAGATCTACTCAATCTCGTTTCTGCGTTCATTGATTCGTTTGAACTTTTACTTATATCTATATGTGCTTCCTTTTTTCGGTTGCTTTTATGTTGTAAATGACTTTTTCAAAATTTTATTTCTCCAACGAAATTGTACGAACCTAATTTTATTTATTTGTTGGATGATTGCACATGTTTTCATCGTCAAATAATCAAACGCATTTTGGTGGACACAATGGAAAATTATAATATTCAACTATTAATATTTAAAATTATATTATTATGTTTAATGTACGTATTGGACAAAAAAAAAATACACATGTTTCAGCAGTTGGATTACGTTTAGTAATTTGTACATATATTAGGTTTTAGTAATTTGAATTAACTTTATTATCATTATTATATCAGCATAATGACAATAAAGCTAAAATAATAATGACCTAAACAAAATAACATATTCAATATATGTATTATGTATGTTGTGTATTGTTGTTTGTAAATTTTGGGATAATGTATTCAAAAAGCATTTGATACACATAGAAATACATGATTTTATATAATAAACAATTCATGTAATGAAAATTAATATAGATTTAATATTTAATAATACATACTCCTATATTTTATTAAAAAACCAGAAAATTTGTACGTCTAAAGTATAAAATGCACCATTATTATGTTTAAAAGTAAAAAAGGAAATCTGTGCTTTTGTATTGCTATTTAAACTGTTATAAATCGAACTTAAACTTTGAAAGTTTCATAAATTTATATCGCTTTTATATGAGGTAGTGATCCCTTTAAACTTAACTCCCTTAATACATAAATTGTTGGATAAAGCCCATATAATTGTAATAATTTCTTATGCGTTTCACGTCCACATCCAATGTGGGTAAAGAATCGTATTATATAGACTTTTATTGAGCTTTAAAACTGATTTGAAAATTATTGGTTTTATTTATTGATAGTATATAAAAGGTATTTTATATACATTTTGATTGTACGTACATTATTTTTCATGGTGGAATGGTTATTTGGTCGTGAAATAGTTTTTAAAAATTTTTAACAAACAATAAAAAATTCAGTTGTGGCCATTTTGTGGGTAAATAAAAATATTCAAATTAGTGTATTTTTGTGGCGTATTCGAGAAAAAGCTTTTACATTTTTTTTTAATACAATAACAACGATATATACGTATCGAAATGCAATTTTTCTTTATAGATAGATGGGATTATAATAGATTTTGAAAACTCTGAACAATCTATCATCTTACAGAACGTTCAACTTTTCTTATTCAGACCACGTTGAAAAGCCATTAACTCGTTCTCTTTTCTAAGTACAGTAGAGTGAGTTTACTTTCATTATACTACATATTTAGTGGGATTAGCTTAGAATATTAACGAGGACTGTAATGATAATTTTTCCATTATTCTTTCAAACATTGTTGAAAATTGAATTGCCATTGAATTATTATACGTTCTTAATTCCAATTTTTACAATCGGTTGAAAAAATAAAGTTTATAAAATAAAAATGTTTTACATAGTTTATCACATTCGTTTAAGATAATTTATTAACTGTCTTGTCAACGAATGTGAGATAATAAACATACGTTAATTTAATGGAATTGGTAAACTCATATGACGTCTCCCAAGTGTTTTTGCCAACTTATTTCCAGTCTATCAAAATGATTGGAATCTACAAATTTATTTTATTGGCATATCCAGAATTACATTTCACATTTATCTTAATTTTCTCCGTTTTCAACATGTAAATTGTGTTATAATACATTTTTTATTATACAGAACAATTTCAAAATTCAAAATATATGTTTCTCCAACAACCACAACAACTATAATAATATTTTATTTATTCAAATACAAACTTTTGTACCCATACTCTGTGAGTTTTCTTGGACCTGAATAAAACTTTTTCGAATAGTTTGAATTTCTGCAACAATATCTAAATATCCGAACCGGCAAATTATACAAACATTTGAAACACACATGCCTTTTACATTCTATTTAGACGAAACCACCAATTTTACCTGCCGGCATTCCCAACAGACTAAACTAGAAACTAATTTAAGTTTTGAAATTCGCTTTTCTTAGATTTATCGTCTATACTTTTACTGAATTTAATTTTTTTTCTCTCTTCTCAAAGACATTATCACATAAATGGAAACAACCTTAAATGTTGATGATTCACCAAGAATAGATTTTATGAGAGAGAGTCCATTAATAAATTACAATATAAACTTTGTAAGATATGGTAGACGAAGTTTTAAAAAAGTTTTTTCTCTATTATTATGTTCTACTTTTCTGAACGGCGGCGAAATTACGCAAAGCAACAAGTTTTATTCTTAATCACGGACTATGTAAATTGTTGAACATTTATTTCCACTTAATAGACGATCCATTTATTATTTAATTGTATTTATTTATTGAAAATTAAAAAATGACGCATTTAACTGTTTGCTTAAATAACTCTATTATTTATTAAATAATAATTGATGTTTTATATAAAATAAACAACAGTTTGTTCATGGCAAAGTATCATTACCGTTCTAACTAATTTATCATAGGGTTTATTAAATCATGTTAGCATGACTATTGCAGACTATCGTAAACTTAATCGTTCACCCCTTATGTTTCATATATTGTGCATATTGTGCTTGTCTACACAGGATCTGATCTATATAAGTAAACCAACAACAAAGCAAAGCACTACTACTTAGCACTACAGTTCTACTATATTTCCATGAAGGGGTGCCAACTTGTTCCTGACACAGCTTTTTTTAATCCACATAAACAATAAATTCATTCCAGGAATATTAATTATTATAAGAGATAACAAATAAATTGAATTTAATTAAAAACACATTTAATACTTAGTATAAACTTGTATAGACGAATTGTGATGTGTTTAGAAAAGTTTTTATTTCTTAATCAATGTGTGTACAAAATGTTTTGTGCTGTTAGTATGTAGTTTTATTAAAGAACAAATTACTAATATCGTTTAACGATATATATACGCTATTATTCGCCACAACTAGCTCCATTTTTACGAGGACAATTAAAAAATCTTATATGATGCAATTAAAAAAACAGACACGCACGATAGGACAACTTTATGGGCTTATTTAGAAGGTAACAAAATGACAAAAAGGCAAAAATAAAGTTTGTTTTAAATTAATTAATGATTATATTTATGTATGTTTTCAGAAAAATCCATTTACTAAAAAACAATACGCATTTGTCTTTTATCATGTTATATGTAACCAAATTAATTTTGTGAACATACATAAATTCAAATTATTTGTGGGATTATACGGTCCAGAATTACACATCCAGAGGAACATACAACAAAATACATACACACACACACACAATTTTGCAATCGACTGAAAAGTAAAATGAAGCATTCGGGAATTGAAACTGTATTGTAATTCAGTCCACACTAGAGAGCAATAAATTATACTCTGAAAGTGTTTTTCCTAACTTGACCCTATACCTGTTACAACTATAGAGTAGCATACTTAAAAAGTTACTCGAAATGCAAAGTAAATAAAAAAATTCCAATAAAATTTCTATTCAAAAGTCAATAGTTTTTCAAACCAAATTTCAAGAATATAGTTTTCAGTTTAAAATTGTTTTCAAGTTTGTTTCCAAGCTAATAGACAGTTTTTTAATGTTTGGTAATTTTTTCTTTTTTCGTGAGAGAAAAAAATATTCTAGGTCCGTTATATTTTTGATGTCACATCACAAATTATAAATATATAGAAAATGCACAGTTAATTTAAGTGCTCACAAGAGCATGTTATGTGATTATAGTGAACTAGAATCACAATTATAAAAATTTAAAACTAAATACATATTGGGTGCATCCATAACACAATGAAAAATAATTACCTACATGTATCAAATGCAATATGTTTAATTTATTGATATAATTATTTATAGTTTAATTTAATTTAATAAGTACATATTTTAAAATAATAGTATTACAAACAAATATTGTATTAATTACAAAATATGCTTTTCTAAACGCGTCCACGAAATAACTAATTTCAATTGAAACATAAACTAGTGTAGTCTGTGTAGTCTTTTTTATATAAACAAATTATGCAAATAAGTTGATCGTATTTTTTTGATAGCTAGAGTTAGAGAAGTTCCACTACATTAATATGGAACTAATAAATTATAATAAAGTTATTCTGTTTGTGTGGTTCATCTTTAAAATTTATTAACAAAAACCGATTACATCAAAAAAAAGTGAAATGTCTTAAGAAGTGTTAACCCATATAGAAAATGTTCAAAATGTCAATTAAATTGTTTTTATAAAACTACTCAATTTGTAGTTGAAACAAGAGATGTAAAGGAAAAAGGACTGAATGATCATTAAATATAAAAAGTAGTGCTTAACTACATTCGTAATTAACACAAATGAAATGTTTTTCATCTTTGTTTAATACAATTTTGAGACATTCATATTTCATTCTACGATTTGTCATGTGACTTTAAGATTTAAAGTGCCTTTACACGATTAGATCTTTACGTTAGATTTTTTATTTCGATTTTTGTATTAGATTTTGTCTAGCCTGGATATAGTTTCGTATTTACACTATTAGATTTTTTGAATCGATATATTCGATATTTGACGTCAGTGTAAGAGTATTAACTGTCAACTCTGTCACCAAATGTCTGTCGTAGGCTGCTAGCAGGTTGCTACTTTAAATTCTTTAATTTTATTATCACAATTGCGCATGTGCAGAAAGAAAATCGAATGAAATATCGAATTGAAATAGGCACGGTCCTATTTCTAAAAATCGAATGAAAAAATCGAAAACAAAATAGAACCTGGTTGATCGAACGTAAAATCTAGTCGTGTGAACAAATAAATTTGAAGTCAAATGTGATCGAATTTGAAATCTAATGAAAAAATCGAATCGTGTAAAGGCACTTTTATTTTGATGCAATATGTGTTGCCTACTTTAAGGGAACGTTTGGTAAAATAATTATTTTAGCGTACACCCATTTTCTAAATATAATGGACTCGCCCAGTCAGTTAAACATAAGAGAGAGAGGTCCGAGAGAAAGAGAGAGAAGGGGCATCGATAACATAACCTAAAAATAAGAATAATGACATTGACAATAATGGCGGACCCCTAATTTCAAGGTCTGCTTGACTGGTTGCCCGGTTTTAGCTTGTTTTTATTTGGCGACCTCTTACTCAATGAGGCTGAACTATTTTGCAATAATTTTTAGCTGCTTCATATAAAATATTGCAAATAGGAACACAAAATGCCTTGGGAAATGCATTA